>ML105622.1:0-12833 GCA_003697995.1 Taxidea taxus jeffersonii | reverse complement strand
GAAGACCATCTTTTCAGACATGACAACACCCTGTAGGATCTTCTGCTCCAGCTGTTCAGTTCACGAGTTTTTTGCTGGGCTACGGCTGGACCATAAACTGTGCAGTGGAAAGAAGAGAAGCTGGAGGTCAGTCTAGAGGGTGGGCTGTATCAGGCCTTGTACTGTGCTAAGAGCATTTGAGAGCCATTAAGTAATGAGAAGTCTATAATGGATTATAAGTTAGAGAAATAATTTAGTTAGATTTGAAATGTAAAACAATCACTCTGGCTGCTTTGTGGATAATCGATTATTGGTATGAAAGAAGAGAGGCAGAAAAAAAATCTGTTGGGAAAATATCCAAATTCTCCAAAATAAAAAGGTGATAGGGACCTGAACTAGGCATAGAAGTGATGACGGGGTGAATTAGACAGATATGGGAAATGTTAAGAAGGTAAAGTTTTGAATGTGGGAGAGGAAAGGAGGAAATGAGACTAAGAAACCCAAGTTTGACCTTGGATTACTTGGTGGATGGACATATTATTCCCCAAGCCAAGAAATATAGTTGAAGCATATTTGGGAGGAAAAGTAACAGTTTATTTTCAAATATGTTGAAATTTTTTAAAAGATTTTATTTATTTATTTGACAGACAGAGATCACAAGCAGGCAGAGAGGCAGGCAGAGAGAGAGAGAGAGGAGGAAGCAGGCTCCCCGCGGAGCAGAGAGCCCGATGAGGGGCTCGATCCCAGGACTCTGGGATCATGACCCGAGCTGAAGGCAGAGGCTTTAACCACTGAGCCACCCAGGCACCCCAAATATGTTGAATTTTACTTACCTTGGCATGCAGTGATGGAGAAGAAGCCCAGCTTGGAGGTTTTCATTTGAGAGTGCTGAGCACGTAAGTGGGTTACATGGGGGAAAGGATGAATCTCCCAGTGAGAGTGTGCTGAGGGAACAGAGCCTGGGACAGAGCTCTAGCAAACAATGACACTGAAGGGGAAGGAAGGGAACATCCCCTATAGGAAATGGAAAAGTCAGAGAGGTAAGGGGAGAAATAGAAAGTGATACTCCAGAAAACAAATAATAAGAGTTTCAGAATGAGTTGTATGAACCACTTCAGAGAATTCCAATAAAAAGGGTATTGAAGACTTGAAGCCTTTGATTCTGGGCTAAGGAATTAGGGTGTCCCTAAACAGAGAGGTTGGGTAGGAAGTTCAAGATCAGGACTAGTAAGAGTGATAAATTTAATGAAGATGGTGAAAGCAATAAAATTTTGTGATGAACTAGAAGGGTCAAGGAAAAAGATCGTCAAGGAACATTGAACTCATGATGAAGACCACAAATTTGTAATGGCAAGAAGAAATTGAATATAATTAATATATAAGGTAAGGAGGGGGAAGGGAGGGGAATCCTTGTCCCAAGACCAAATTCACCCCTGTAGTAGCTGGAATAATTATTTTTGTCAGATAGAGTCCCTCTTCCCATGAACTAGAATGGATAGACACTAATAAATTACACTAAGAAATTCTTTACTGTCCAATTACTGTTTTTAGTTATGAAAATCACTATTACCTCAGCATTGAACATGTTGCAATATAATGAAGAGTTCCATTGACTGAACCGAGAAACATACTAATTCCATCAGCAACTCTGGGTTGCTCCACAGACAACAAAATTATCTAATAAATATTGCTGTTCACCTAGAGTCAATTTCATAGAGTGATCTTTCACTAACCTTGACATAAAATCTTGGGATTGTATCTTACCTAGATTTCCTGATCATTCCTTCTGGGTGGGAACCTCTCTTGTGGGTGAGGGATGGAATGAAGCATGGAAATGAGCTTGTTCTACAAGCACTACTGGGCTTCCTGTCCTGTACTGGGCTCTCTGTCCTTCCATAGTATCCGCTTTTCTTTTCTCTCTCACTTTTTTTCTTTTCATTCTCATTTTTAATCTCTCACTTCTTTGGTCTGGATTCTTTACCCCTCCATAATTTTCCCTTCATTATTTTCCACTCGTTCTCTTTCAATTATGTCTCTGCCTACCTGTTACATTTTGTGTTGCAAAAAGGCACTCTGGACTTGGAGGCTAAATGATCTCATGGAATCACTATGATTCTTTCTGATGATGGTGGCCTTTCTTCCCAAGATCTCATTGAGATTGACCTCACAGTGAGAAATAAACATCTCTCTGTTTCAGGTATATTTTGGGAATGTAGAGCCTCCTTTTTACTGCTCTGTTCAGACAAGACTACCATACATACCCCTCTCACAATTACTCATCCTTTCATCCAATGAATTCCCACCACTTTGAACACACAAAGATAACAGTGTGTGCACATAGAATTGCTATACAGAGATCTGTTTTGAGTTGGGAAGGATGTCTCTTGATGCTCATTACATCAAAAAGTCAAAGCTTTCTTATAAAGGAGAAACTCTCAAGTCATCAAAAAATATTGACCATAAATTCGTTCAAATTTTGGCTCATATGGTTCTGGCACATAGCAGAACCTCAATAGATATTTGCAAGATTATTAACTAAATGATGATTTTGGATCACTACTATTAGAAATACATACTAAATGAAGTATATATTAAGTACATATTAAAGTCATTTTATAGAACATGTCAGGACTCCAAAGTGTTTATTTTATCTTTCTCTATACTCTTAAGGAAAGCTGGAAACTCTGTGGGATTACTTACTGCCTTCACTCCATAGTAATTCTTTTTAGAAATGTTCAAGACATTAATTCAGTGCCTCAAAACTTATGTATAGTTCATGGACTTTTCTGCAGTCTTTACCCGAATAGGAGTGTAGCATGGAATTTCAATTTATCACTCTGAGACCTTAGCTGTGGCTCCCCTCTTACCTCTAACATGCAACCCCGAAGTCACACAAACTTATTATTTATCCCAGGATACAACTTAGTGTGTGTTTGTTTGTGAATTGATCTCAATAAGCCCACAGGAGCTTGGCAGTATTAAATTTGAAATAAATAACACCCATGGCCAAGAGTTGTCCACCAAATGAACTTCACCCCGTTATTTTCATAAACCTCCAACCCCCACCTGCTGACTGCAAATCTCTCTCAGCTTAGGAGAGTCAGATGTTCTTTACCCTGTGTACTCAAAACCACCGCTCTGAGCCCCAGGAAAGTGAAAAGGGAACATACTTTGCTGTCCACTGCCAAGGGCACTCCACCGGGATCCAGAAGCCTGGGAATTCTACCCTGGGGAAAGAAAGCAGGAGTTTCCCAGCCAGTTCACCTCCCACCACGGGAGTTTGTTTTTAATTGTTCTTTGAAGAGCCTTTCCAAGTTGTTTAAAGCCTTGTCCACCCACTCAGGGCAGGTTTTGCTGGACTCCGGGAGCAGTCATGGTTTCTTCCCTGCTCTCCACGGGCTCAGAACTTTGGGCAGAGCTTCCATTTTCCACCCTCTCTTCCCAGGACAGTACCCGACTGACTACTGATATAGTGGAAATGTGCTGGTAACAGCTGTGATCCTTTCCATGGCAAGCTTTTAACAGTTTGCTTATTGTTTTGAAAATACCCCTGGGCAATTTGTGTAAATAACATCCTTTTCCTTTTCTATTAGTAGTGAGCTTGCTTTAAACAGATTTTGAGTAAGCGTATCCATTTAAGTCGGTGAATTATCAACCAAAGGAGCCATTCTGATACAAAGTGTGACCGACCCAGGAAGCTATCTTTTCTCACCCATTTATTTAAATTCAATCATAATTCAAAAGCTGGAACCTGTACCTGACACGGTCGTAAGAACTTACCATGCATCAACTCATTCAGTTCCTCAACAATCCTATGATACCATTATCCCCACTTTTTAGATAGGGAAACAGACATTCACGTACATAGAAAATGGCAAGACTGGGATTCATCTAGCCAAATCCACGACCTGCAGTCTTTACCACCATGTTCTATATCTTTCCAAAGTTCTACAGTAGAACATAGAAGAGTCCCCTAGGAGTATCATCTATGGGTTTGAATAATGCAAAAATGCTCCATTTCATGAAACTGATGAATCACTAAATTCTACTCCTGAAACCAATATTACACTATATGTTAGCTAACTAGCATTTAAATAAAAACTTGAAAAAACAATGCTCCATTTTTCCGGTCGATTTTGAACTTTACGTAAATTGTCCTTGAAGGTAAAAATTGGTTTGGCTTCAGGAGGAAAGCTATTTGTTAATTTACTTTAACTTTGATTTTGAAACAATTTCAGACTCATGGAAAAGTAGAAAAAGAGTACACAAAGTTCCTGTGTACCTTTCTCACAACTTTCACAAATGTTAACACCTTCCATAACCACAGTACAATTAGCAAAATCAGGAAATTAACACTGACACTCATACTGTTAACTAATCTATAGATCTTATTTAAATTTTACCAGTGGTCTCACTAATGTTCTTTTTCAGGTCCGAGATCCAGGTTTCTGAACAACATTAGTTGTCATGATTTTTCTGTCTCCGACAGTCTGGACAGGTCGTCAGTCTTTTTTTGCCTTTTATGATCTTGACACTTTTGAAGAGTACTGGCTAATCTGGTAGAGTGACTCTCTGTTTGAGTGTATCTGATATCTAGTCATGATTCAGGTTTGTATTTTGGACAAGAATCCTATGTAAGAGATGTGTGTTATGTCAGGAGGTACATATCGATTTGTTTCATCACTGTTAACCTTGATAGTTGGTCAAAGTGGTATCTACCATATGTCTTCATAGTTAAGTTGCTATTTTCTCCTTTGCAATGACTTAAGTATCTATTCTTTACATTTAAATTCTCTTTCACTCACTTATGCTTATATCACTTAATCTCTTTGGGCCCCAGTGTCCTCAGGTATTAAATGAAATTAATAGTCCCTGTTCGACATATCCATCCATGCTCCCGTGAGGTACAAACAACATAAGTGAAAGTTCTTTGCCAATCTTAAAGAGGTATATAAATGCAACAAACTCAAATACTGTGCCAACTATATCATGAGAAGCCACAGGTTGACAGATTACCCATCATTCTTATTATGTTCTTTCAGACTTCCATTCAAAAGGGAAATTTAGGAATTAGTCCGCAGTCAAGCATGCAAGAAAATTTCTGTGCTATGACATACTCTCATAGACCACCTAGAAGAGACCAAATCTTCTCTGAGGTTTCTAGGGTTTCTGTTAATCCAAGATTCTCTGGATCTCACATTTAAGTTAATAAACACAAGAGAGAAATCTCAGTATGTATTGTGATTTGGGATTACCCTACACAATGTAACATCGTGATTCTCTTTAATTTTACAGTAACAGGCGTGTCCTGATTCATTAACACAGGAATACAAGGCAATCATATTCTTTTATTTTCCCAGTGAGCATCCACATGAATTGTTAGTGGGAAGTCTGGCATCTCACTCTTGAGACCTCTCCTGGGAAACGTTCCTCTCCCACACACACACAGACTCTTTTTAAGTTAAAGAAGCTCAAGCTATTCAGTACCATGAGGGAAAGAATTTAATCTTACCTTTCCTCCTCTGCTTTTTTGCTGCCATTGAATGTCACTGTTCAAAACTAGCCCCGTGCTGTACCACAAAAGCATGTCTATCCTGTAAGGACACCTCATACCTAAACCATAGAATAGCCCATGTTCAGGTGCTCAGCTTTTGTTCCCAAACCACAATAATATGCCAGCATAGCTGGAACCTAAGGGTATGACAGTCTCAGCCATAGATATTTTTTTCTATAATAGCCTTTCTCTATATGCCAAGTGTAACAACCACCCTCCCCTTCCTCACTCTTTTTGGTACGTTTCCCTTTGAAGAATCTTAGTGTGCTTCCTGTTCGCTTTTGTCTACCCATACTGGTCCATCCAAAGAGATGAACAGGACTGGGGTCCCTGGGTTCCCATCTACAATTTAGCAGACTCCTCTGGAAATTAAGAGGTATGGTGGGGAGCTAGTCTTGGTCAGGCCACAGACGGTTCCCATTATACTCTCCTATACCCAGGGAAAAGACTACTCAGTAGCCTCTTCATAGTTATTTAACTATGGAAACCACTCAAGAGGTTCTCGAAAATGGTCTGTTGCATGATGATTTACTATGATCATCAGTAAAGAAGGGAGCAGTCTCTGGTATTTACTTTGCAAAAAATATAAAAGTATATGTTTAAACCTCAGATACATATGAATATCAAGTAGGATCATATTTCCTTTTAAAGTTTCCAAAATGATAGCTTGAGCCCTACCTACTTGTTTACCATAAATCTGTCAATTTCAAAGTGTCTTTGGGCCCTTTCTGAAGGGGACCAATGGTTCTCTCCTATAATCACTCAGGTTTGGGTCCCTCATAGTCTTCTTTGGGCATTTACTCATCATACCAGCACAGACATTCAGTTCATAACAGCTGGTGACCACCAATATCACTAGGCCTGTGGCCTCTGAAGGGGAACTTCTCTCTCCTTCCGGCAAAGATGAGACCAATGAGTAATGTCTAATCAGGTTTTATTGAAAGTTTATGGGACATAGAAGGGACTATTTACATACAGAGTCAACTATATTACACTTGGGTATGCTCACAGCCCTCAGCCCCAAGGCCAGGGTGACATTCCTTAGGGGGTCCCTAAATGATACTTTTCTGCCTCCCAGTCTGCTACCATTCTGGAAAAGGAACAGCCAGCCACCCTTCAACAGGTGTGCCCTCTAACATGTCTCCTTTACTTGGATCCCAAGAGGTTTCAGGGAAATGAGAAAACACCCCAGTAACCCCCCACACCTAACAGTCTAAAGCCTACAATCTCAAGATCTTACTTATAGTTTCAAGATTCACCTCTTCCCAGGGTGATGGACCATGGATCATTCACTACCCATATATGCCACCCCAACTTTAATGTATTTCCCCAAATCTGGCTTATTCAGCCATGAATAGATACCAGTTTTTTAGTCCAGGCTCCATACCACCAAACTCCGTCAATTTCTTGACTCCTCCAGGGTAAAATATTACCTTACTTGAAGCCATTCCTCACTGAAATGGCTCCAACTTTCCTGGGATGGGGGTGGGGGAAGGTTAGGGGCTCCTCAGACAAGAAATGACTCTCCAAGGCCACTCAATAATAAATATGCCAGGAGAGTCTAATATGGCACAGAGAAAACAAACATTAGCCCCTAGGTAGTAAGTGCTAAAACATACACTATGTTTACATTAAACAAGAGGGAACTTAACTTTTTAGTTTGAAACAACAGATACACATAGTAGACCCTCACTAACAAACACATGGAGAGAATAAGTGAGTTTGAAGCAAAAAAAAAAAAAAGACTGAGCCACCCAGTCACCCCAAGAATAAAAATCTTGAAAAATGAAAATAAAGAAGCATTTTTTCTCCTAAAAAAAAAGAAAAAGAAGAGAAAGGAAAAAAAAAGAAACATCTAAATCTAACTTATTTCACTGTATGTAGGCTTTTCTTTGAGAACTAAGAGAAAGTTCTGCTATATCTTCTATATAACCAAAAAAAAAAATGCCTGTTATAAGGCTTCTCCCAGTTTGTCCTATAAATTTGAGCTTCCCCTTCTAAAGGTAGAACATGGCTTGCAACTTTTAGATGATAGCCTTTCTCCACATCTATGTTAAGACTTTTTTTTTTTCTTTCCCAATTTTAGTCAAAGGATTGAATTTCACATGGAAAGGGAGGAGAAGGACATTCCTGTGGCTTCACACTGACTATAGTCACTGTCACTCACACATTTTCTTCCTCACTTGTTCACTCCCCGGAAGCCCTGTGGTCTCCACTATCAATGCAGTGTCACTGGCACAGAAAAGGCTCCCAGTCCCAAGAGTCCACTCACACCTTGGCAGGACTCCAAAGCACTCCAAGTGTTAGGATGCAGGCTTCAGAGTGGCTACACCCTGAAGGTTTAGAAGGTTTAGAAGGAAATCTAGCATGATCAGAGTCTCCAGCAAAACAGAGGAGATGGCTCTTCTAATATGGTTTAACGCTCTTCACTGTAATCTGAAAGCATAGAGAATGATCTCTAGGGTATCTTCAAACTCAAACTCTATGACGCTATGATATCCTTAGTGAAAGTTCACATGACCTTTGACATTGTGAAAAATGTATGTGAAGCCAGGCTTTTTTTACCTTTTGGGCGCTACCCCTGTACAGAAATGTGGAAGCCAGCCATGGCTTTATCAAAAGTAGGGTATGATAACACACAGTGGTCCCCTGCTGGAGGGCAGGCTTTCCACCAGTCGCCTGCCGAGACCCTTGTTCAATAACCAACTCCTGTGTCACTTCATTCATTGAAACTTTCCCAGTTCAGCTCTCATACATCTCTTCATTTTCTGTGAACTTCCATCATGCTAAATTCACTACCATGTCATTTAACAATCCATTGCTTTTTCAACCTCAATTTATTTGGTCTTATCAACTGAAGTATAAACCTGAAACTCAGGATTGAATCTTCTACTGCTTTGTATAAGCCATAGCACCTTACACAGTGCTTAGCAATAGAGGGAGCTAAATAAAAATATTTGATAGACTTAAGCTGAAAGAATGTATTTACACAGATAAGCTAAGACATGGGTTTTTGTTTTTGTTTTTGTTTTTTTGCCGTAATATGGCTAAACTAATACCAGACCAATTTGGCATGCTGGAGAGGAGAAAGGCATGGAAACGTGAAACTCCTTATCAACAATCAGAAAGCTAATTAGTTGGCAAAGTATCATATTTGTTTTGTTTTGTTTCCAGAGAGTTCTTGTACTGCTGCTGAAGCTAGCCAAGACCTGCTCAGAAAACTCAGGTCCATTTTGGAGGATAAGGTTTATATGAAGGTCTCAAGATCACTGTTGGAACATGGTTTTAGGCTAGTTCAAAAACACTGAGTTCTGCTCTGGCCTCAAATAACTATGGAGACAGGAGACAAGGGAAGTAGGCAGCTTCCAGAATTTCTGAAAAATGTATTAGTCTAAGAGGACCTGCTGGTGTAACAGTGGGTCTTCTGACTTGTCCCAAAGCTTTAAAGGAGTAATTGTGGAATCCAGAGACCAAGGGATAGCCAGTTAGGCAAAGTACAGGAGGGTTGGAAAAAATAAAGGGGTTTAAGAGCCTTCTTGAATCTAGACTGGGGATAGAGTGCTTTGTAAGGTGGGTCCCTTCCTCAGACAGCATTTCCATATGAGCAAGCATGTACGTTAAGGCATTGCTGAAGTACCAAGACAGTCTAGGAAATTACATGTGTTGGTAGCTGCACAGGAACTACTGAAAGTCATGCAGATAATGTAGGCTGGATATCTCTCTGATGCGTTTTCTAGTATTCTTGGGTATTTGGAAAATACCACACTAAGTGATGCTATGAAAAAAAAAATGTCTTAATTGTGTTGCGAACCCATTCCTACAATTATCAAGTACTTCTTTTAACTTACCATCATATGATCTGATCCCTAAAAGGATGAAACTTATTTCTGTCATCCACTTCACACAGCGCTGCTTTCAGTAAGATCACCGTTGTGTTTCCAATGTAAATGATTCAAACCAAGAAGATATTTCTTATAGAAGATTTCCATATAGTCCTGGTAGTTTGCTCCTGCTTCATGTTTTATACATGAAGTTGCTGTGTAAAAAATTTTCTGCCAACTGAACAAGTTCAATAGCAAATTAAAGACTTATTTTTCTTTAGAAAGAAAAATGCATGACAGTTGTTATAAATAAATACCCAAATGTACTTCCTATTGCCAAGGTTTTCCAAAGAAAGCTTCAGTTTGCTCAAACAATAGGCTAGCTCTAGATCTTCCAGCTACAGGAACTTGTGGTTTTTGGTAAATATTAGCAGAACAGGCCTATTCACAAAGGCTGCACACCTGACCATCTGGTCTCAGACACAGTGTACCCTAACACTTCTGGGAAAGACCAGTCTGCATTTTTTTATGGGTTGGACATAATGAAAATGAACAGAGGTTCCACTTGCATTTGTCCACATTTCCACCAGTAACTGGTTTAGTAAACTCCATTTATTAGAAATCCATGGTAGAAAATAGCTAATAAGAAAGGAAATCTAATTTTTCACATATTTTCATAAAATAAGCAGATACTTATTATACTAATTATTGACTACATTTATTTTGCCATAATACACCTCCCTAAAGGTTTATTATGTATAACCGTTTGGCTATGTGTCTATAAATCAGAGCTAATTAATTCCTTTTTTACTGAAAACCATGCCATATCTTTTGCTATGAGAACAAATCTTGTATTTTTAATTCATTTCTTATACATTTATGTGTCAGTGGCTGATTAAAGTATTTTTCTTTTTTTTTAAATAGACTTTATTTTTTTTTAAGATTTTATTTATTTATTTGACGGACAGAGATCACAAGTAGGCAGAGAGGCAGGCAGAGAGAGAGGAGGAAGCAGGCTCCCTGCCGAGCAAGGAGCCCGATGCGGGGCTCGATCCCAGGACCCTGAGATCATGACCTGAGCCGAAGGCAGAGGCTTTAACCCACTGAGCCACCCAGGCACCCCTAAAGTATTTTTCTAATGTATACTAAAATCTTTGATACCGTCATCAAAATAGAGATAAAATATGGACTGAATGTCTTCCCGAGGACAAATTATATGATTGCAAAAATCTGACCAATCTTTTCCTCCTCTGTGTTTTTAAACGTAATGGAGAGCTTTTGCCACTTCTGTAAATGCCAGCTACATATAGACGAGGAATAGCATTTCTTAAGCATCTACCTGGAAAAACGAGGGCAGACACCTTTTTCTGCTTTATAAAAATACATGAATTTTTGTCCATGCTGTCAAGTAGGTTTCACATGGATATTTTCATGTTTTATCATTTCTCTTAGCCATATGGACTTTGCACTCTCTACGTTTATCATTTATAAGCATATCTCTCTCAATTTGTAAAATGAAGACATCATCCAAGAATGGCTTTTTGGCAAAGAAATAAACCCATTGAATGTTTGACTGGCAGGCTCGTTCAATTATACTCTTGGTATGTTACAAATTCAAATGACATTTTCTGCATATGCCCAACATTTGAGAGAGCCATAACATCCGTACTTGCTCATGGTTTTTCTCTGGGCTATCAAAATAAGAAACAAGTCTGTATCTTCCAGACAGTAAGGCTGAAAGCAGTGCAAGGAAGTGTGATTCAGGTCAATGAGGTAATTGAGGAAATGTCATGACAACCAAAATTAAAATGAGCAGCCTCATATTTGCATGTGCCAGCTGCTCCTCAGGAAATCTTTCTGGCTGCTTTTTGTTCCTATTAGACAGGATAATGTGGCTGCAAATTGCATCCAACCGAAAGACTTGACTCATCTTCAGCAGACAAACCGGGAAGGATAAAATTCAGAGGGAGAACCAAGGAAAACACACACTTGCATGCACACATAGACACACACTCACGTAATTTTTCTCGTCCCTTTCTGTTGTAATGATGCCTGGAGATCATTTTCAAGCTTTTAAAAGGAAAAGCTCCCTTTAACCTCATACCACTCTAAATTGCCGCATGACCAGCTTATACGTCATGTTGTGCAAAATGGTTCTGAAGGCCTGGACTTCCTCCTGTCATCACTCAAATGCTCCCCAGAATGGCATTGCTGCCATGGGAAGGTATCTTCCCTCCATCAGGTCATGGGCTTTATAGTCTGGAACAATCGGTGCGTGATAACAGTGTTAGTCCTTCCTAAGTGTCAATCACCCAGGAACGCTTTTGCTGAGACTTCTGCAAATACAATATGTAGAAAGAGATCTCAAGTCCTTTGCAGATTTCAAGATCAGCTGCAGGGAGGTCTCTGTACCCCACATCTGAGCAAAGGGGCATTGTCCTCTAGAAGACATTCATATGCGTGGCTTTCAAGGTGAATCTCTGTGACTCACAATGACGTGGAAATTGCCATCCATCATTGGCATCTCTCATGACTATTATCAGTTCAAAACAAATTAAGTTGTCACACAGTTGACGCATCTTCCTCCTTGCCTGTTGGAGTTGCTGAGCCAAGCAGAGTAGATTGGCTTCTTTGCTATCTTGATGGCACAAAGCCCCACAGAATGGAACCGTTTTCGCAGGCACAAAAATGTTCCAAAAGATGCTCACTCTGTTCAATATAGTTGTAAATTCATTGCAGGTTATAAAAGAATATAAAAAGAAATGCTCCATCTAAAGATAATCTCCCTCTCTCTATATATTTTTAATGTAAGACAGTGATTTCAAGTTCTAAATGGCAAATTCTCTGACAGTGCTGGGGAAAATTACTCTTAATACCTTTATCCTGTTAAGTTACCATAGTAATAAAATCTCATTCTACTAAAGTGACTTTCTCAACAGGTCAGAGCCTGAAATTTTATGTTGTAAACTTCTAAATACACACAAAAAAGGCATAAGTTTATTTATTGGAGTTCAAACTGTAGAAATATGACAGCTTTGAGGACTTTAAAAGATATTGAATCAATCGCTATAAAAGGAAAATACTCTTGACAATTTAATTCAGATAGTATATTACTATTGAAGAGACTTCTTGGTGATTTATGAAGGGCATGTTTATGGAATTTTTGCATGAAAGGTAAATTTGTGCTCATAATGCTTGTATCTTCAAAGGCCCACCCACCAGTTTGGCTGTGGGGACATGTATCATTTGGTTTGGAAACATATGAAAAAACAATGCTATTCCTTGAGAATGTGATTTAACTATAAATTTACTCTGATACATTGATTTAATGTTTTAAGTTATCATATATGTACTGTTTATATACGTCTGTATTGAAGGCATCTCACCTCCATGCTTCAGAAGCTCCTGGAGAGTTGAGATTATCTTCATGTAACTGTCCGCCTTTAGTAGCTGCCAAAGGCAACCAGGCTTTTAACTTC
>ML105621.1:28727-100590 GCA_003697995.1 Taxidea taxus jeffersonii | reverse complement strand
TTTTTTTTTTTTAAAGATTTTATTTATTTGACAGAGAGAGAGTAGGGAGAGAGGTAGGCAGAGAGAGAGGAGGAAGCAGGCTCCCCGATGAGCAGAGAGCCCAATGCAGGGCTGGATCCCAGGACCATGGGACCTGAGCTGAAGGCAGAGGCTTTAACCCACTGAGCCACCCAGGTGCCCCTTGTCTTTTTTTTTTTAACCAAACTTTTCAAAATCCCTGTGTGTATTCTTACTTACAGTATATTTCACTTCACACAAGCCACATTTCAAATGCCCAATAGTGACAGGAGGTTAGTAGCTACTGTGTTGGATAACACACATCTACAAAAGCTGCAAGTTAAGGACCAATTAAGCTATGGAGTGAGTGGTCTTGAGCCTGGGGACAATACTGATTTTCTTAAGGTCATGTTAATGGTTTCATGTTGTACTTAATTCAATTTTTTTAAAAAAGGCTGAGTGAATGCACAGACACTACTTTGTTGAATACAGAAATAAACAAAGTAAATTAGCAAGTTGAGCCAATTAAGAAAACGTTTCAGTTCTAAGTGTCAAATATCCTAAACTGTCTTAAAAGTTGGCCTGAATTGCCATTTTTCTTAGTAGTGTAGCATCTACTCTCAAACTCAAGTTTCTCGATATTTTATTCTAATAATAAATTTGAAGTCAATTCCCCCTAATTTCCTCACTTCGAAATTTGGTTTGTAAACCCTCATAAGCAAATCAGATACCGCCTTCCTCCATCTTTATTCTACTTGAGTTGGTCATTTGACTGTCCCCGATCTCAGTTTTCTCAATTATTAAGAGATTTGATTAAATAATTGCTATGAGGGCCGCCTAAGTGGCTCAGTGGTTCAGTGGGTCAAAGCCTCTGCCTTTGGCTCAGGTCTTGATCCCAGTGTCCTGGGGTTGAGGGCAGGGCCCGGCCAGCATCTCATCAGGCTCTCTGCTCAGCAGGGAGCCTGCTTCCTCCTCTCTCTGCCTGCCTCCCTGCCTCCTTGTGATCTTTGTCTGTCAAATAAACAAATAAAATCTTCTTAAAAAATAATAATTGCTATGATTTAACACCTAATATGTAACACTTAATATATGTCAGGCACTGTGTTAAGTATTTTGCATAAATTATCTATTACCCTTTCCACAACCTTCTGAGGTAAGTACTGTATTATCCCACTTTTCTAGATTGGGTTACTGAGGTTTAGAGAACAGCTTGCCCAAAAGTATGCTAATGAAGCCTAATCCGTAGGAAGGGGCTCAAAAAAACTTCCTGTAGGGACAGCTGAAACTGAATCTTGAAGGATGAATTGAGTTGAGCTAGGAAAAGATTCAGGTGAAAGGGGAAGGAGAGGGCAGAAGGAAGAGTTTGGGAGGCAGCTGGGGAGTGGATAATGACTGGAAAGTTGATGTTGGTAAGAAAAGATACATGGCTGAAGAAGAAACCCCAAGGCCAAATTATGAAGGGTTTGGATTTCATCCAGAAGAGAATGAGTAACCATTGAAGAAATTTAAACATGACAGTACTGAGCTAAGATTTGTTTTTAGAAATAAGATGCCAGGAGACTTGTTGGGGGCATTATGGAAATCCAGTCAGAAAGTGAAGAGGCCTGAGCTAATTAAGAGGGGCTTATCTAAAAAGAGATTGAGGGACATCTGGGTGGCTCAGTCGGTTAAGAGTCTGCCTTTAGCTCAGGTCATGACCCCAGGATCCTGGGATCAGGCTCCCTGCCAAGCAGAAGCTTTTCCTTCTTCCCTGCTCATGCTCTCTCTCTCTTGTTCTCTCACTATCTCTCTCGCTCCTAAATAAATAAATAAAATCTTAAAAACAAAAAAAAGTGAGATTGAGCCCCTGGAGGTCAAGCCCCACATGAGGCTCCAGGGTGGGTGTGAGCCAGCTTAAGATTCTCTCCCTCTGCCCCTTCCCTCACCCTGAAAGAAAGAAAGAAAGAAAGAAAAGAAAGAGAGAGAAAGAAAGAAAGAAAAGCAAAGAAAAGAAAGAGAGAGAAAGAAAGAAAAGAAACATCCTTCCTGCTTCACATTTATTCCCTCTATTAAGGCATCAGCAAGGAAGATAGGGACGTAGAGAAAATTGCTTTTGCAAAATGCTGAGCATTCCTTTCTAACTAAGCAGATGATTTTTCTCAGAATAGCAGCCAATGTTGAGAGAGGAGACAAGCACAGTTCCCTGAACCTTCTCCTCCTGCTAAAAAGTTCCAGACAGGACTTTGATCTCAGAGGATAATTATTCCTACCCAGATATAAACCGGTTTGCAATTTTATTGTTCCCTTCCCCCAAGAAAAGGTTCACAGGAATTCAAAAGAGGTAATGAGCCAATAAAATATTATTCTAGAATCTCTTATTTCTACTATACAGGACTTACATGTATGTAAGGGATTTAATAGTAACATAGAGGAAGGTAATAGCTTTGTACCATTTCTACCACTAGCTTTGACATCCATTCATCCGCTCATTCATTCAATTAACACCTATTGATATTTACTATAAGCAGGGTTCTGAGATAGGTGCTATGATAAGGCAATATGCAACAGTGCATCAAAAATAGATCTGGGGGCGCCTGGGTGGCTCAGTGGGTTAAAGCCTCTGCCTTCGGCTCAGGACATGATCTCAGGGTCCTGGGATCGAGCCCCGCATCGGGCTCTCTGCTTGGCAGGGAGCCTGCTTCCCCCTCTCTCTCTGCCTGCCTTTCTGCCTACTTGTGATCTCTCTCTCTCTGTCAAATAAATAAATAAAATCTTTAAAAAAAAAAGAAATAGATCTGACTCTGAAGAAGCTTATTAATTCTCAGACAGTAAGATATGTTAAATAACTGTAAATTGGGTTTTAAAATGCCTAAAGTGGGTGTAGATAAAATATTATGGAATCTAAAGAAGATGGGGTTACCCCAAGTAATGAGAAACAAAAGGTTAGTGGAATAAAACTTTGCATTTAAAGTGGACAATAATTTATGTATAAGATTTGGACTTGCAGAGATTTGGGAAAGAGCAATTTAGGCCACTATTTCCCAAAGTAGACTTTGAAAACAAGGTTCTGAAGACTATTGGAAATTCCAGGTAAAAAGCATTTTTGGTTGTGCTGGTAACTGGCCTATTTGTTCTCAAAGTGATTTCCTTCTCTCCTGCTGCCATGTTTTGTATTTCAAGAAGTTGCTCCTTACAAATGACATTTCTCAGGCTCTCTTATCAATTTCTTTGTGGTTTGGTTTGGCCACTGAAGGCAAGGGCAGCAGATGAAGAACCATGCATGGGCAGGGTAGATCTTTCCTTCTCCCTGTACTTCAGAAAGTATCTCCAGTAGTGGCTGCATCCCCTTTGTGGCTCCAACTGCAGATGGACAGTCCTTTCTTGGTGGTCCCAGCTTCTGCTGGGTAGGCCTGGCTCCTGGGCTGTGTGTTTCTTATCTACTGATGCATATTAAGTTACCTTGAAACTTCACAGCTTAAAACAACAAAAATTTTATTATGCCGCACATTTCCTGAGGTTTAGTAATCTGAGAGTGACTTAGCCAGGTGATTCTGGCTCAAGGTCTCACATGAGGTTGCAGTCAAGATTTGGCTGGGGCTTCAGTTGTCTCAAGGCCAGAGTAGGGCTGCAGAGTACACTTCCAAGTTCATTCACACGGTTGTTGGCAGGACACAGCTCCTAGCTGACCATTGGCCAGAGACTTCGGTATTCTGCCAGGTGGCCTCCTCACAGCTACATATAACATGGCAACTTGTTTCTCCAACAGGAAGCTACCCAAGAGATAGAGATACCAGAATAGAAGCTGCAGTCTTTTTAATACCCTAATCTCAGAACCAACAAGCCATCACTTCTGTCACATGCTGCTGGTAACACAGACTAACTGTGATAGAGTGTGGAACAGACACACACAAGGCTATGAATACCAACAGACAAGGATACGAGGGCTCTCTTGGACGCTAGTTACCACAGTCCATCCTGTGGTCCCCAATGACTCATGTCCCTTTCACATGTAAAATACATTTACTTTCTCCCAAAGTCACCAAAAGTCTCTTATAGCAATAGCTTAAAGTCAGTGTGTCATCATCTAAATCAAGTTCCAGGGCAGCTGAGGCTCCCTGAGTATGGTTCCTTAAATATAGCTCCTTGAATAGTCCCTCTCCCCTGTAGAAGCTAAAGCAATAACTATCTGCCCTACATTCACCCAACATACAATGGAGAGACAGGCATAATAGTGTAACTGCTAGAGATATTCCCACTTGAAAAGAGGGAAAATGGCAGGCATAGAGGAGTCACTTGTCCACTGTAATTCCTAAATCCAGCTGAGCAAATGTTGAAAGTTCCTTGATTAAGTCTCAAGGTCTCAGAATAATTCTCCCTGACTCTGAGCTTCATGTTCTGGGGTCTTGGTTCTGACTTCTGAGTCATTCTCCCTTTTTCATGAAAGATAGTCCATGTTTACAGCTGAGGGGTTTTCTCAGCCTACTTCTTGCCATTAGAACTTTGAGAGACTAAAGGCCTTTTTTCATTTTGTACTATCTCTATCTGTTTTGGTCCAAGATGAAAATGCTTCTGCATATACACTTCCTTTAAACATTTTAGGAGTTTTCTGTGAATCTTATTGGATTCACACCAATTAGACAAAAGATACACCAACAAATATCTTTCTGATGAGATGGCTGAAGGATAATGACTTTAAGCTTCCTAGATGCTTTATCATTTTATTGAGAGACTATGTGAGACATACCTTTAATCTCCTTAGAGGACATTTTATCTGAACAGAATAGTACTTTGACACACAACCTTAAATCTTTTTGGGAATCTGACAAAAGATTTTACTGTCACACCATTGCTTCATCTTTAGACTGTGTTTTACTGGCAACGCCCTGGACTTGATCTTTGCTCTGAAGCTGTATCTTAATGTTAGAATTGTTTATTATTTGGAGAGGTGAGAATTTTCAAAATCAGCAAATTCAGTCTCCTTTTTTTTTGAAAGTTCTTTATATTACTTCTGTCCTCCACATGTTCCTATAGGTAGGCAACAAGAAGAAATCTTTGCCTGGCACCTAGTTCATTAGACACATTTTCTACCT
Organism: Taxidea taxus jeffersonii; assembly: GCA_003697995.1. Classification (NCBI taxonomy): domain Eukaryota; kingdom Metazoa; phylum Chordata; class Mammalia; order Carnivora; family Mustelidae; genus Taxidea; species Taxidea taxus. Next base: position 95,524 of record ML105621.1, on the reverse strand, counting down.
TTCAGTTACAGCAGGCAACAGTGTTGCTGAACTTTTTCCCACTGTATAATAAGGATCCCCTTTCCTCTAGGAGCAAATAACATTACCTCATTTTCTTGCAAGCCTTCTCCTGAAGCCTTATCAAACATCGTGATACCTCTATTAATGGTTTCCACAAGTACTTTGGACTTTCACTATCTCCAGAGTCCAGCCCCCAGTTCCAAAGTCACTTCTGCATTTTAGGATTCTGTTATAGGAGAATCACACTTCTAGGTACCAATACCTGCATTAATTATGTACTTCTATGAAACAAATTATTCTGAAACTTACCAGTTTAAAACAGCAAATATTTATTTACTATCTCACACACTTTCTGAGGATCAGGAATCCTGAGATCTGGCTTGGCTATGAGGTTCTGGCTCAGGCTTTCTCATGAAGATGCAATCAGACAAAATGTCAGCTGGAACTGCTGTTACCATAAGGCTTAACTGGGGCTGGAGAATCTACCAAAAAAAATGTATTACCACATCTGGGCAGCACTACCTCTTCCTTTAGTCCCTAGAGTCTAGGGGTAGCATCTCCCTCATATTGCTCATCTGTGGGCTGTCGCCACTGTTACTCTTTGAATTCCTCTAAAATGTTAAAAACTAGTTTCTCATGTCAGATTCCTTTTATTGATTCCCTGGCCTTGGTGCTGTTTTCTGTTCTGGATCCTAATTCATATATGTTAGTCAACAAAGTCTTGTTGAGTTGAGCAAAGTTTTGTTTGAGGTGAACAGATTTCTTTACTGTGGGACTTTTCAGAGCCCTTAATATGCTAAATACATTGTAAACCTCCCTAAGAAATCTACAACAGACAGCATTTCCCAAATTCCTTTTAACACAAGCCTTGCTTTTGTTTTGTTTTGGTTTTACATGCACCTAATAGCTAGGATGCAAAAACCATGAATTAGGAATATCATAGTTCAATTTGACTGGAACAATGAGCTTGTGAAGGAAAGCAATAGAAAACACGGTGAGAAGAGGGTGGAGGCTGAATCACATAGGGCAACGTGTTTGAACTTGATCCTATAGGCACTGGGGAGTCACTGAAGGTTGCCTCCTGTTAGGTCCAAAGTTAGAATTGTTGAGCTAAACTGTTTAATTATAGCAATACTCTTTATGTTCCTTTTATATGCAGAATTACCTAGTATAATTCGTGAAATAGAAAAAAGAGAATAACATTTCCTCAGGAGGAAAGAAAATGCTTCAATGTATGCCCCTAAAAAACAGTTTTGTCAGAGAAGTTAAAAGATAGAGGAATTCTTTTGAAAAGAATTGATGATAAGAAAAGAAGATGGAAGTGTATCTCAGGGAAACAATGAGCTAGTAATTAGAAAGAGTATAGATATCTTTTGAGAAAAGAAATATTTAAATGTTAGTATGTACATGAGTTACCTATTTCTGCAAAACAAATTATCCCCAAACTTTGTGGCTCAAACAATAGCATTTATTATCTCTATTCTGTGGCTGTTTAGTTCTAGCTTAGAGATTCTCATGAGGTTAAGTCAGATGGTTGTTGTACCTGCAATCATCTGAAGGCTTGACTGAGGCTCCTAGACCTGCTTCCAAGGTGGCTCACTTACACGAATGGCAAGTTAGTGCTGGCTGTTAACAGGAGGCCTCAGTTTCTCTCCACACAGGTTAATTTTCAGGGGTCCTTGCATTCTTAGTGACTGCCTTTCCCCAGAGCAAGGGACCAAAGGGGCCATGGCAAAAATTATATTGTCTTTTATTGTTCAGCCTCAGAAGGCCTACATTGTCACTTCTGTAATAATCTGTCACAAAAATCAGCCCTGATTCAATGTAGGAGGGGAAATACCAAGATATGAGGATCAATCTACGTTATCTTGGAGGATATCTACCAGAACATATTTTCTATCTTTCTAGATGCCTCTGTTAATATTCTTTCCCTCAAACAAAGCTACTTTCAAAACATCTTGGATAGCCAAATCATGTAGCCATATTGAAAGCTCTATATTCTCTGGTCAAATTGTAAAGAATTTCAGTGCAAAGTTTGCCAGTCTTCTAGATTCCTGTTTTCAAAAAACGTATGGGATTTCTTACAGCAAAAGTTAAGCAAGCCAGGAATCTCTCAAGAACAAAGATTTATCTGAAGGCTGAAATTTCATCATTGATGAAGAAAAGTAGTTTGTGGTACCAGTTATCTTATTCCTCTACTCACTGTAAACAAATTCATCTTTTGGGAGGGGACAGGTATATATAATATCTGACAGGCTTGATTTTAGAAGGCCTCTTTTTAAATACATGAAAATTATATAAATAATCAGTAACTTTTTTTCTTTTAAAAGTCCAAACTGCATTCATTCAAAATCTGTATCTTTTAATGTGGGATAAGATACTAAAAGTAGGGACGCCTGGGTGGCTCAGTTGGTTAAGCGGCTGCCTTCGGCTCGGGTCATGATCCCAGCGTCCTGGGATCTAGTCCTGCATTGGACTCCTTGCTTGGCAGGGAGCCTGCTTCTCCCTCTGCCTCTGCCTGCCACTCTGTCTGCCTGTGCTCACTCTCTCTGACAGATAAATAAATAAAGTCTTTAAAAAAAAAAGATACTAAAAGTATATGACCAGAATAAATGTTGACATTTTAATTAATAAAAAGACTTATATTTTTCTTACAAGAACAACCTTGACCTTTATATAGCTCTTCTCTAGGAGACTATTCCAAAGGTAAAGTACTGCACTTTCCCTCAATTATGTGCCAAATAAAGGCAGTATGCTATATGAAAACCATAAACTTTGGAATTTAAGATTTCTATCCTGACTCTGCTAGTCGTGTGACCTTGTGCAAGTTACCAAACTTCTCCAAACCTCTGTTTACTAATCTGTAGAATGGGGGAACTATAACCAAACTGAGGATTAAATTATATAATATTAGCAAAATGCCTGTCAGAGTGAGGGCTCAACAAATGACAGTTACTCTTTATAGCCTTTATTTATTTTTTTAAATTTCTTTTCAGTGTTCCAGAATTCATTGTTTATGCACCACACCCAGTGCTCCTTGCAATATGTGTCCTCCATAATACCCACCACCAGGCTCACCCAACCTCCCATCCTCCTCCCCTCCAAAACCCTCAGATTGTTTCTCAGAGCCCACAGTCTCTCATGGTTTGTCTCCCCTCCAATTTCCCCCAACTCCCTTCTCCTCTCCAGCTCCCCATGTCTTCCGTGTTATTCCCTCAAATGATAGTTACTCTTAACAATTTGGGCAAGCAATGCTACTACCCATGAGTTCATCTTTCAGTCTTCAGTTCTTATCTACTCCTGGTGCTACATAGCATCTGTTACTAGTGACTTTTTTTTAAAATATTTTATTTATTTATTTGACAGAGATCACAAGTAGGCAGAGAGGCAGGCAGAGAGAGAGGAGGAAGCAGGCTCCCTGCTGAGCAGAGAGCCCGATGTGGGGCTTGATCCCAGAACCCTGGGATCATGACCTGAGCCGAAGGCAGAGGCTTTAACCCACTGAGCCACCCAGGCGCCCCATTAGTGACTTTTTTAAAGTTTATTTTCAAAAATTTTTTATTTCCATTCCGGTAATTAGCATACAGTGTTATATTAGTTTCAGGTGTACAATATAGTGATCAACAATTCCACACATCACCCAGTGCTCTTCTCAACAAGAGTACTCCTTAATCCCCATCAACTATTTAACCCATCCCCCCATCTGATAACTATCAATTTGTTCTCAATAATTAAGAGCACGTTTCTTGACTTCTCTATTATTTTTCTCCCTTTGCTTATTTGTTTCATTTCTGAAATTCCACATATGAGTGAAATCATATGGTATTTTCTTTCTCTGACTGACTTATTTCACATAGCATTATACTCTCTAGCTCCTTCCACATGGTTACAAATAGCAAAATTCCATTCCTTTTTATGGCTGGATAATATTCCTCTACATGGTGCCTGGGTGGCTCAGTGGGTTAAGTCTCTGCCTTTGGCTCAGGTCATGATCTCAGGGTCTGGGATCGAGCCCCACATTGGGCTCTCTGCTCGGCAGGGAGCCTGCTTCCCCCTCTCTCTCTGCCTGCCTCTCTGCCTACTTGTAATCTCTCTATGTCAAATAAATAAATAAAATCTTTTAAAAAAATATTCCTCTGCATGCATGCGTGTGTGTGTGTGTGTGTATAACATTTATCCAGAGACGGATATAACGATGTGTATTACATCTTTATCCAATCAACTGAGGGACATTTAGGCTGTTTTATCTTGGCTATTGTAAATAATTCTGCTATAAACATAGGAGTGCAGGGACGCCTGGATGGCTCAGTTGGTTAAGCGGCTGCCTTCGGCTCAGGTCATGATCCCAGGGTTCTGGGATCAAGCCCCACATCGGGCTCTCTGCTCAGCAGGGAGCCTGCTTCTCCCTCTGCCTCTGCCTGTCACTCTGTCTGCCTGTGCTCGCTCTCTCTCTCTAACAAATAAATAAATAAAATCTTTTAAAAAAATAAAATAAAAATTAAAAAAATAAACATAGGAGTGCAGTGCCCAATAGTATGATTGCTGGATCATAAGGTAGTTCTACTTTTAACTTTTTGAAGAACCTCCATGCTGTTTTCCACAGTGGCTATACCAGTTTGCATTCCCTCTAACGGGACACTAGGGTTCCTTTTTCTCCACAACCTTGTCAACACTTAAAGTTTTTGTGTTTTTTATTTTAGCCATTCTGGCAGGTGTGAGGTGATACCTCATTATAGTTTTGATTTGCATTTTCATGATGATAAGTGATGATGAGCATCTTTTCATGTGTCTGCTGGCCATCTGTATGTCTTCTTCCTCTTTTTTTTTTTTTTTAAAGATTTACTTATTTATTTGAGAGAGAGAAAAAGAGAACAAACACATGAGCAGGGTGGGGTGGGGCCAAGGGAGAGAGAAGAAGAAGCAGACTCCCCGCTGACCAGGGAGCCTGAGGCAGGGCTCAATCCCAGGACCCTGAGATCACGATCTGAGCTGAACACAGACACTTAACCAACTGAACCACCCAGGTGCCCCCATCTGTATGTCTTCTTTGGAAAAATGTCTGTTCATGTCTTCTGCCCATTTTTAATTGGATTATTTGTTTTTGAGGTGTTGAGTTTTTAAAGAGATATGTGTGTGTGTGTGTGTGTGTGTGTGTGTGTGTGTATACCCCTTTATCAGATATGTCATTTGCAAATATCTTCTCCCATTCTGTAGATTGACTTTTAGTTTTGTTGATTGTTTCCTTCACTGTGCAGAAACTTTTATTCTGATGTAGTCTCAATAGTTTATTTTTGCTTTTGTTTCCCTTGCTTTTGGAGACATATTGTGATTAGTGATTTCAAAATGTTGAAATGAAGAAACTACAAAAATAACGATTAAAAAGCTTAATTTATGGTTGTGTTACTCCTTGCTTTTCAGTTTTCTCTGGATGCAAAGTAGTCTATTCAATACACAATTCAAATATGAACTAGACATTTTTAAAAATCTGCTTTTTTTTCATAATAATGACCTTCAAGAAAAATAAGACACTGCAAAACCACAAAATGATCATTACATTATAAATCTGGGCTTAATTTTCCCAAAATTGGACTTTGGAAAATAAATGTTACAAATCTTGAGACATTTTGAGATGAGAAAAAACTTTGGAGGTATTCATCTTTTTAAGACTCTTTTCCTCTATTTTCCAGATGGAAAGGAGAGAAGGAAATAGGGAAGATGGAAAATAATGGAGAAGAATCATACTTTCTAAGGTCTTTTTATATATTCAAATGTAGGATAGCCATGACCAGAAAGACAAATTACAAAGAATAATCAGGAATCTAAATATGTACACATTTTGAATCAGTACTAAATGGGCTTGACAATTTTTGATGCAAAACTATCTCTTTGCATATATTTGCACCTTAACAATTTTATATACTTTTTAATTTTGTTTAAAGATTGTATTTATTTATTTGACAGACAGAGAGAGATCACAAGTAGGCAGAGAGGCAGGCAGAGAGAGAGAGGGGGAAGCAGGCTCCCCGCTGAGCAGAGAGCCTGATGGAACCCAGGACCCTGGGATCATGACCCGAGCTAAGGCAGAATTCTGAATTCTGGAACCCGAGTTAAGGCAGAGGCTTTAACCCACTGAGCCACACAGGTGCCCCTAATTTTATTTTATTTTTCTCACCATAGCACGTACCCTCCCCAATATCCATCACCCAGCCCCCCCCATTCTTTGTTCCCCCCCCCCCCGACCCTGGGCCCCCAGCAACCCTCAGTTTGTTTTCTGAGACTAAGAGTCTCTTATGGTTTGTTTCCCTCTCTGGTTTTATCTTGTTTCATTTTTCCCTCTCTTCCCCTATGATCCTTTGTCATATTTCTGATTCCTCATATCAGTGAGATCATATGATAATTGTCTTCATTTTATATCCTTTAAAAAACTTAAATAAGAATAACACTTAGAGGAGCACCTGGGTGGCTCAGTGGTTTAAGCCTCTGCCTCCCGATCAAGTCATGATCTCAGGGTCCTGGGATAGAGCCTTACATCTGGCTCTCTACTCAGCAGGGAGCCTGCTTCCCCTTCTCTCTGCCCGCTTCTCTGCCTACTTGTGATCTCTCTCTCTGTCAAATAAATAAAGTCTTTAAAAAAAAGAATAACACTTAGAAAACACACAGAATGAGCTGGTCTCCTTTTAAAAAAGAAAATATGAGTAAACTAGATTAAGAAAATGTGATTTTTTAAACATAATTTACAAAGCAGCTACAGATATTATTTTTCTATTAAAAAACATTAACACAGGGACGCCTGGGTGGCTCAGTTGGTTGACAAGCTGCCTTCGGCTCAGGTCATGGTCCCAGCATCCTGGGATTGAGTCCCACATCGGGCTCCTTGCTCGGCGGGGAGCCTGCTTCTCCCTCTGCCTCTGCCTGCCACTATGTCTGCCTGTGCTTGCTCTCTCTCTCTCTCTGACAAATAAATAAATAAAATCTTAAAAAAAAAAAACATTAACACAAAGTATTAGTGTTGGCTTACATAACTGTGCAAGTCAGTGATGATTCGAAAGGACCACAGCCTATATGGATATAATGGAATGCCATGTAGCTACCAAAAATGATAAGAGCCTCACTTGGGTCTGTAGATGGAAATGTGTATATAGTAATATAAACAGGAGAGAAGAGACATAAAATAGCATACTCTGATTAAACTATGAAAAACATATGCCTGTATAATGTAGTACAGTGAATGTACTTCAGTGAACTGAAGGCAGAGAATACCATGTATATAATTATTCAATAAATACTTGCTGAATAAGAATAAGTGAAAATTATTTTGAATCTTATAGACAGAGTCAAACATCTTCCCTGGTATATTTCTATGGCTTTGTAGTTGAGGCTAATTTAGCAGAAAAGGCCCTTACAGACCTCCTGCTGTGTTTGTGATAAGATTAATTTAAGAAATTATTCTTATTACTGTGCCTGCCCTCCTTTCAGCCTACAAGTATCTCCCCATAAAATTTGCTTCCCTTCTATTCAGAAATTCTTTCTATTCAGAAATTCTTTCTATTCAGAAATTCTTTCTTTGATACAATTGAAGCTGGAAGAAAGAGATGATTATCTGTGCTTTACTCTCATTTCTTTCTGAGTTACTTGTATCCAGATATTTGATTATTAATTTTTAATTATTAATTTGATACAGTGGTTAAACAGCCATTAGCTCACTCTCTTGCTCACTTTTTTTTTTTTTTTTTTTTTTGGCAACCTCAGCTTACAAACTTGTCTGAAGTTAAATGATACCAAACACCACTTTCAAAACTGTTGGGCGTTGGGACAGAAGTGAGGGTTAGAGCCAGGGAGGAGAGTTCACAGGGCCAACAATTAGCAATGTGGTCTCTACCCAACGTCTGTGGTTTTTACCAGCTTTAGAACTACTCATCTCAGCCGTGGGGCTCCAACACTTCTCTCTCCGAGCACTAATACTTGAACCTGCTTCCCTTAAAAATAATAGCATTTTGCATTTGTAGAGCACTTAAGTGTTTACAAGACACTTTTCACTCCCATGATCTTACTGGAATCTCATTTAATCTCTTTATTCTCATGCAGGTTATTTATTACAAGTTTTTCTAGGAGAACTAAGGGGAAAACTTGAGTAAGATGTGGGAAAAGGAAGTTCATAGACAGTGCGTTATGAACTGCCAAAATAGTAACACTGTAATAATCATGATGAAACCAAAGCTGTTTTGACTGGCTGAAGTTCTTCACTCTGGATAGAGTTGATTTGTTACCTTCTGAGGGTTGATGTTCTCCTTGTCCTTTGCTGCCTGGCATCCATAATTAGTTGTGTTGGAAAGCTGACACTGCTACTAAGGGCATTCGGGACCTACTTGTCTCTCAGTCTAGTTAGTACCTGGCTCTGTCTTCCTTGCAAGCTGGAAACTGGCAGTTCTTCCTCTCATCTCTCTCCTCCAAGCCTATTAGCTTGGCCTTATCACCTGCAAGGGGCGTGCTGCTACCTAAGAAATAAATGATTCTTCCTTTTGTTCTGATGTCTCTCCTCTAAATTATTTTTCCTATTCTCCTGACCTCAGACTATTTCTATCTTTTCCTTGTGCTGCTTTTGTTTTTCCAATACTTCCCATAACTGTACTTGTTGATTCTCTTTTCATCTTGTATGTCGGCAGCTGATAACCTGGTCTGTCCCATTATCTCAGCTTCATGATTCCATCCACTTTCTTGGGTATTAATCACTCAGGTGCCTTGGGGAACTGTGACTTCCCAAATTCAACTCATTACATTTTTACCAAGGCCAGCCCAATACCCTAGGGACCCTGGTAATAAAATAATAATAACAATTACTGTTATTGAGTACTTACTGATGTGTACTGTCAGGCAATTTACATAAATGATTCTATTTAATCCTCCACACAACCTTATGAGGTCAAATTTGAACAGGTAGGTCAGTAGAGACTTTATTTGCATGATTGTAAATAAGATCACATAAGAAAGATAGTGACCAGACATGTTGACTAGGATGACTACTAGTATGACTAGTCCTATACTGTAAGACCCCCATGCTCTCAGGACACATTTGATGGAAATTGTACCATATTCAGAAAAAACTTACTCTGAGTGAAGAGAGAGATAAATCCTGGTGTATGTTTACTAAATCGAGAGATGGCAAATAAATCCTACACTAATATTTTTTTATTATGTTAGTCACCATACATATACTAATATTTCTTATAGAATTTAGTTATACTGGTAGCCTTCAATCAACCATACCTCCTGGCATTTACCCCCTTATACAGTACCTTCCATCAGGGCTGGGCCTATCATTTATTTTTAAGAATAGAATACGGGAGAAGTGACACTGTGCCTGTTCCAGGTCTAAGCCTTTTTTGTTTTGTTTTGCTTTTTTAATTTTATTTATTCATTTGTCAGAGAGAGAAAGAGCACAAACAGGGAGAGCAGCAGGCAGAGGGAGACGTAGGCTCCCCGCTGAGCAAGGAGCCCAATGAGGGACTCATTCCCAGGGTCCTGGGACCTGACCTGATCATGATCTGAGCTGAAGGCAGATGCTGAACCGACGGAGCCACCCAGGAGTCCCGGGTCTCACTCAGCCTTAAGAATGTCTGGCAGCTTCCACTTTTATGCATTTAGGAGTCCTGAGTCACCACTGGGTAAGTTCATAAGGAGAGGGAAAAGCCCTGGGACTACATGATAGGAAAGAAAGGTCTTACCTCGCCAGCATCCCAGCTGAGTCTGGCCTTCCAGACATGCCCAGTGAGGGGTCAGATACATGAGTGATGCTACCCTGGAGATTTCAGGCCTCAGCTGCCAACTGACTATGGCCATGTGAGAGACCCAAAGGGGACCAACAGAACTGACAAGCAGAGCACCAACTATACACTCATGAGAAATTAAAAAAAAAAAGATTACTGTTTTAAGCCACTACATTTTAGGGTGGTTTATTAAGCAGTAATAGATAACCAAAACACTACTAAGATTAATAATATTAAAGATTATGGTTAGTTTGGAGTCCCATTAGATAACATTCAGTCAAGAAGCTTAAGAATACCAGAATCCTACCTTAGACCAAAGCCCTCCCACCCCCCCCAAGGTCTGGAGGGAGAAATATATACAGGAGACAGTGACAAAAGAAAACAACACTTGGATTTTAGCTAGGTTTTCTTTCTCTGATAAGGTGATCTGAGGACACATGCCTAGAGCTTGAGGTTTGCAGGGCCTTTTTTGGGTAAAATTAAAAATATTTAGCTACCAGGAAAGCCAAGAACATGCCTAATCAAAATAGACACTAGCTGAACCAGGCTGCATGTTCACAGAGTAACTTCAACCTAGTTGTTCCCTCTCTCAAAGCCTGAGAACAGGCCTGGGTTGGAGTGTCACTCAGTACTATGGAGACAAAGACAGAAGCCCAGAGAGATCCATACCTATGTGTGACCCAGGCACATTGTACATGATCTTGACTGCAGGGAAAAATGACCTGGTCAATTTCTTGGAATCTGACCAACCAAGTTAGCCACTTCTGTCATGGAGGGTAAGGGAAACATAACAGGTGATAAGGAAGAAACTGTGGAAGTGTCCCCCTCCCTAGACTCTTTACATAATATCTCATTTAATTCTCACAGTAACTGTGAAAGATAGAAATTTTTCTTGCCATATTACCCATGAGAAAATTAAATACTATAGAGGCTGAATGACTTGTATTAGGAATGACAGCAGTGGGTTGGAGGAGATTGAAAAGGAGAGATGATTTTTGAGTATGGCATGTAATAAAGTCACTTACATTGTCATCTCAGTCGTTTTCTGTTCAAGTGAAAAACAAAGTCAAAGGAAAGTTCTTTACTGATAGAGGCACCCAAAGAAATAGGGCCCCAAATCACCCTTTTTTGTGGCTTGATAATAGCACAGGTGGGAAGAAGGCATCTCCTTCTACTACAGCAGAGAAGAAGCTGCATGCCAGCAGTGCTTGGTGATATGACTCAGTGTATAGCCACTCAGAAATGCATGTGAAACCTCCCCTCCCCCCATAAATCTTTGAGAAATACAGAAGGGAAGTGAGGTTCTAATGACCTCCTTGTAGAGGCCAGTACTGTCCCTATTACCCAAATGAACTGTCAAGCCAGAGCAGCCTGGAGAAATGTCTGCTACACAAACATTATATCTCTGACAGAAAACTGTCTTTGTTCCACCCCCACATTCTCCACTCAAGTTCCCAGAAGTTTGCAATTATCCTCAAAAGATGTTTCCAGACAAGGCTTACTCAGCTTCAGTTTTCAGTAGGGTAAGATTGTTTTGTTTTGTTTTGTTTTCATTTCTTTGAACTTGGCTGACCATTCTCGGTCCATCCTAGGCTGGTGTGTAAAAGCCAGTCATGAACCACATACCTGTTCTCATTCACTTTTCACCTGCCTGTTCTTTCTCTCCTAATCCTTGATTCTTGGCCCTTGTGTCAATTTGATATCTCCATCTCTCTCTTTCTTTGTGTCAACCCCATTTCATTCTTGCTGGGTTTTACTTTTTTCTTCAGGCCACCTGGACTTTGACCTCTTGCCCAGCTTTCAGTTATACTAATCCCTCTGGCTTGGTATCCTATATTGACATAGCTGAAAATCTTCATATCCAGCCCCAGGACTGCAGAATTCCACTAGCCAATTGCACCTGGGTGGCACCTGGTGGCATATATCATTCAAGCCCTGTGCCTGGGGAAAGAAAAGTCTCTGACAAAAATCAATGGCAGAAGAGAGGGAAGAGTTGTTTTTAACCCACACTTGCTATCAGGCCAGCCAAATTTCTACCTGCCCACCTCTGCACCATTTTTCCTCTGGCTCCAAGAGATTTAGGGAGGATTTTTAAAATATATATATATATATATATATCCTTGGTTACAACAACGTTGAAAACTGTTTGGCAGTATCTACTAAAACTGAACATATGCATATACTTTCACTAAACAATTCTACTCCTAGATATATTCACAACAGAAATGCATGCATATGTTCACCAAAAGACATGTATAAGAATGTTCATAGCAGGACGAGCCATGATAGCTAGAAAGTGGAAACAATCCAAGTGTCCAGTAGCAGTAGAATAGATAAAGAGTAGTAGATTCACACAGTGTGCTAATACAAGAGCAAAAAAGAAAAGACTCCTGCTCTGCATGACAACATGGATAAATCTTACATATAGAACATGTAAAACCACACACAAAAGAATACATAATATACACTCAATTTATATAAAGTTCTAAAACAGACAAAATGAATCAATGTTGTTAGAAGTCAGAAGAGTGATTACCATATGGGGAGTGGTAACCAGGTGGGGACACTGGATTGGATGCTGATAATGTTTGTTTCTTAATCTGCGTCCTGATTAAACCAGTATGTTCACTTCGTGAAAATTCATCCAGCTGTACACTTGTGATTCATGTACTTTCCTGTATATGGTCTATGTGAATAAAGCGAATGACAGAAAGAAAAATTTCCTTATTTTTCTCCTGAAAATGTAAAGGACACTCAAGTTTAGTGGCTGAGTAAATGGGTTTCCTTTTGTTCCCACGCATCATTTGGAAAACCTAGCAATTCCTATTAATCTATAAAACTTGTAGATTCCTCTGCTATAATGAAAACACCCCTCCTCACCCCCCTCCACCTCCAAGTGGACATCTTGGTATTTGGCAAGATATGATTGGTGGCATGGCACACTATACAGGTCTCCACCTCTTGGTTCCCAGGTGGAATGGATGAAACATAATTGTGGGCCTACCTCTAAGAAGGAGTCAGGGGGTATTCTGGGACAAGTTAACCAGTTGGCTGGATAAGACAGCTTGCAGGCTGCAGAGCATGAGGCCACAGCAAATTGGGATGCTCTCAAGGGTTAAAACTATAACAGATGACCACAGAGATTATTTTAGTGACTTACATGGCCATTGACATTAGGCAGAGAATCAGAGGCTAGGTTTGGGATAACAGGACAGAAATGGAGACCATCAGGATAGATCATGTAGTTTGGTTTAAAAAACAAACAAACAGGGATACCTGGGTGGCTCAGTTGGTTAAGCAGCTGCCTTCAGCTCAGGTCATGATCCCAGTGTCCTGGGATCAAGTCCCACATCGGGCTCCTTGCTTGGCAGGGAGCCTGCTTCTCCCTCTGCCTCTGCCTGCCTCTTTGTCTGCCTGTGCTCTCTCTCTCTCTAACTAATAAATAAATAAAATCTTAAAAAAATAAACAAACAAACAAACAAACAAAAACAACATGGGAATAAGCAGCCACAGGCTTTTTAAAAAAATTATTTATTTATTTGAGGTGGGAGGGGCAGAGGGAGAGAGAGTCTTTTTTTTTTTTTTTAAGATTTTATTTATTCATTTGATAGAGATCACAAGTAGGCAGAGAGAGACAGAGGAGAAAGCAGGCTGTCACAGAGCAGAGAGCCCGATGTGGGGCTCGATCCCACGACCCTGGGATCATGACCCGAGCCGAAGGCACCGGCTTTAACCCACTGAGCCACCCAGGCGCCCCGGGAGAGAGAGTCTTAAGCAGACTCTGCACTGAGCACAGAGCCTGGTATGGGGCTCAATATCACAACCCTGAGGTCAGGACTTGAGCGGAAACCAAGAGTCAGGCACTTAACCAACTATACCACCCAGGCACCCCTACAGCCACAGGCTTTTAGTAGGGCCCTTTATAGCCTCTGTGAATTGGGCAAGAACTGTTCTAGACAAAAATCCTATACTCTTTCTACTACTATCCAGTTTCCCTTTCTGGGTTCTTTGTTTTGGTGACATCCCTCACTCACATCCTACCACCTAACTTCTAGGATTTTGGTTCCTTGAACATTTCCCAGCCCTGCTGGCTTCTATAATTTCCCATCATCTGGGGTGAGAAATCCCACACTTCAGCCAATGACCTCCTGCCCCCAAACCCTGACTCCTCCAGCCCCTCATAGGTCAACAATAGTCCTCCCTTTTATTCACCATCGGCCCATTAGGGTGGGGATCCTGGATAGAAAGAAAAGGGCAGCTAGAACCAAGCAAGGCTATCTCCTCAGAACTCAAGGTCATGTCTTTGTTGCTAGAGTCACTCTACACCTTCTCTAATACTCTGTCCCCGGTGCAGTCTGTTCCCTTTTGGACTGTGTTGCTGTACTAGGTAAACCCATGTAAATTGGCATGGAAATTTATAATGAGGTCCACTAGTATCTATCTGCCATGTTGGGAATTTGTCCAGACTATATAATTCCTTCCCATCCCCTTTGCTTCAACTTACTAATTAGACCCCCTTGTTTCCCATTTATATTGGTTCCATACCTTGGCACCAACCACTCTAGCACAGTAAGGGTAATAGGCACTCTGTTCTGGTCCCTGTAGGATGCTACTCTACTTGGCCACCTTTGTCCTATTTTATCCTACCAGATAGAATAATCAAAATTCTCTTTGATTCTATAGTACTTCTTGCTGCTTATGTGTCTGTTTGACATTCTCTTTCTTAAAATGTTGCAAACTAAAATCTGAAACAACAGCAGCAATACAAGGTAGTAGAAGTCTATATTTTGGAAACTGACAAAATGGGATTGGATTCCTAGACCTATCTATTGCCTGCTAGCTAGAAGACCATGGACAATTTTCCTGACCTTTTTAAGCCTCAGTTTTCTCAACTATAAAATAGTGATCTAGTCTTGAATAGTTGTTGGGAACGTTAAGTAATACTGTGTGGGGATAATATCTGCTCCTACAAACAACGAAATAAAAGCTGGTTGTTATTGTTAGAAGATTTGTTTTAAGAACAGGCATTAACTACCTTCCAAATCACTGAATAGTATTAAGGAGTCCAGCTGATCTGAGAAAGAAAATGCATTTGCTAAGAAATACACAAATGAATCTGTCTACCAAGAGAAGCATACACAGCAAGTGCTTCAAAGAAGCACATTCTGGGGTGCAGAAAAAGACAATTCAAGGACACAAATTAAGCACCAAAATTACATTATGCATTTAAAAATACAAATATTGGGGTGCTTGGATGGCTCAGTGGGTTAAGCCTCTACCTTCAGCTCAGGTCATGATCTCAGGGTCCTGGGATCGAGCCCCACATTGGGCTCTCTGCTTGGCGGGGAATCTGCTTCCTCCTCTCTCTCTCTGCCTGCCTCTCTGCCTACTTGTGATCCCTCTCGCTCTGTCAAATAAATAAATAGATAAAATCTTAAAAAAATAAAAAATTAAAATTAAAAAAACATACAAATATTAAAAATTTGATAAAATTAGGAAAAAGCCACAGTCCTAAGATAGTACCAATCTCAATAAATGGCTTTTGACTGTGGAAGGACCTAAAAGAAGCTGGCTCCAAAGTAGTATATGTTTGGTCTACCTATAAAGAATTCTAGAGAGAAGTAGTATTTATGTTGAATGTTGCAGCAGAGAAAGGATATGAGAGAACTAGGCCACAACAAGAAATGCAAGGGTTGGGGCAGCAATAAGACAAAGGCCAATTAATCAACAAAAATCAAGAGCAAGTAAATAAATTTCCGAGGGTGGAACAAGATAAGATGACCAAAGTACATACAGTCTGCAGGGAGGAGAGCTACTGATCAAACAGCTGGCCTCAGAAAGGGTCACAGGAAATGTGGCAGAGGCAGAGTTAGAAGAACAGACAGTCCCCAGACTCAACACAGAAGGACTCTCAGTATAGAATTAACATACTCTTTTAGCCTCAATAAAGCCATTATAGGGTGCCTGGGTGGTCAGTTGGTTAGGTAGCTGCCTTCAGTTCGGGTCATGATCCTGGAGTCCTGGGATCAAGTCCCTAATAGGTCTCACGGCTCCGTGGGGAGTCTGCTTCTCCCTCTGACCTTCTACCTTCTCATGCTCTCTCTTACTTACTGTCATTCTCTCAAATAAATAAATAAAATCTTAAAAAAAAAAAGCCATTACAATTCTCTCACCCTGGTGAGAATGCATCTTTAGTAAACCTGGTCTGTAACCTTTCTGAATATTGTAACTAGATGGTTAGGAGTGGGAATGAGACTTGACAAAGTTCTCTGGAAAAGTATTTTAGGGCTGTTTTGGCTAGCTTCTTGGATGCAGGCTTATCTGAGTGTCATTGATGGAGAGGATTTGATTGGATCATGGATCTGATCAGTAAATCCCTGTGGTCAATACGCAGGTC
Organism: Taxidea taxus jeffersonii; assembly: GCA_003697995.1. Classification (NCBI taxonomy): domain Eukaryota; kingdom Metazoa; phylum Chordata; class Mammalia; order Carnivora; family Mustelidae; genus Taxidea; species Taxidea taxus. Next base: position 79,363 of record ML105621.1, on the reverse strand, counting down.
CACAAGCCTTCCCAGTTAATAAAACAGCAAGATTATCTTTCTAAGAAAAAATATTTAGTGTGTCTAGCAGTGTCTAGCAGTCTTCCTGGTTATACACCACAGTGGGGAAATAGAAGCAGCATTCTGTCCTTGGAACATCTTTTCTCTTTAGATGTGCAATGCCAAATACATCTTTAAAGAGTTCCAGAAAGTCAGTCTTAAAGCCCCTGAAGGAATCTTTTGTCTCTTTTTATATAGATGAGCTAAGTTAAGTTCCACAGAAAATTTAGGAGGCCGTGTAACATACTGGAAAGGGTACGAGTTTTAGTGCCTGACAAATCTAGTTTGAATTCCAGCTTTACCACTTATCAGCTCTGTGATTTTGCACAAATTTATATAATTTGACTCACTCTGAGTCTCAGTTTCCCCAGCTATGAAACGGAGATAATATCTATTGGAGTTGTTTAATATGTATCTCACTATTCTTGACACATTGAAGCTAATGACACTTAATAAATGGTAATTCTCTTTTCTTTCTGCTGATTTTTAAAGGATAAAGCCATATCTCATTTCTTAGAGTAAGGTTCCCTCCATTTAGTAACCTACTTGCACTTTCTATAAACATACTTGACTGCTATCTTGATCCTAGATGTTCTTCTTTTTTCTTTTTTAAGATTTCATGTATTTAAGATAGAGTGAGTACACGCACAAGAGAGAGAGAGAGAGAGAGAGAATGGGAGAGCATGAGCTGGGGTGGGGGGAGAGGCAGAGGGAGAGGGAGAAGCAGGCTCAGGAGCCCAATGCAGGGCTCGATCCCAGGACACCAGAAACATGACCTGAGCTACCTACTGAGCCACCCTGGTGCTCCATGATCTTAGATGTTCTTAATAGGAACATAAAAGGATGTCTAACTTGACTGTATAACTACAGAATAACTGCTCCCCCAAAACATCCATCTCCTGATCCCTGTAACCTGGGAGTATGTTACCTGACTTGGCAAAAAGGATTTTGCAGATGTGATTAAGGTTAAGCACCTTGAAATGGGGAGATTATTCTGGATTATGCAGGTGGGCCCAATTTAATCACAGGAGTCCTTAAAAGCAGTGAACCTGGGGTGCCTGGGTGGCTCAGTGGGTTAAGCCTCTGCCTTCGGCTCAGGTCATGATCTCAGGGTCCTGGGATCGAGCCCTGCATCGGGCTCTCTGCTCAGCGGGGAGCCTGCTTCCCCCTCTCTCTCTGCCTGCCTCTCTGCCTACTTGTGATCTCTCTCTGTCAAATAAATAAATAAAATCTTAAAAAAAAAAGGCAGTGAACCTTTCCCAGCTGAAGTCAGTGAAAGAGAAATGTGATGATGAACAAGGGTCAGAAAAATTTGATGTATAAAGGGCTCAATACACCATTGCTGGTTTTGAAAACAGAAAAGTATGGGGCACCTAGCTGGCTCAGTCAGAGGAGCATGGGACTCTTAATCTCAGGGTTGTGAGTTAAAGTCCCCCACTGGGTGTGGAGATTACTTAAAAATAAAAAACTTTAAAAAAATTTTAAAAATGGACAAGTGTACCATGAGCCACGGAATGCAGGCATCCCATAGAAGCTAGAAAGGGCTAAGGAAACTGATTCTTCCTAAAGCCTCTGGAAAAGAATGAAACCCTTCTAACATCTTGATTTTAGCCCAGTGAGGCCTTGTTGAACTTCTAGTATAAAACTATAAGATAATAAATTTGTGTTGTTAAGCCCTAGTGGCGTGATAATTTGTTACGGTAGCAATAGAAAACCCATATATATAGACACTGGAAAGAGCTCAGGACCATGGGGGTAATTGACAGTATGGCTCTCCAATTAACCAACTGATGAATCATAATAACAAAGCAATAATTATTGATGATGATATGATGAAAATTATCTTCACAACCCCTCATATTATTATTCTAAAATAATTTTTTTCTAATCTTCAATTTATTTTATTTTTTAAAAAGATTTATTTGAGAGAGAGAGCAAGCATGTGGTAGGGGGAGGGGCAGAGAGAGAAGGAGAGAGAATCTCAAGTAGATTCCTTATTGAGCATGGAGCCCCACACAGGGCTCAGTCTCACAACCCTGAGATCATGACCTGAGCCGAAATCATGAGTCGGATGCTTAACTGACTGAACCACCCAGGTGCCCCAAGCCATTTGTCTAATCCTCAATTTTAAAATGCATATGTGCCCAAGCAAATCTGGTTATCATTGCTCAAGAGTAATACAAGGATTTTCTTAAAATGTGGGGTAAAAAAAAAACCAAGACATTTATGCTAGGAGTTCTAGATGGAGCATAAGCTTTGTCTCCACTCTGAATTCAATCATGTCAGGACATCTCTGTCACTGGCCATCACTCTGTTCACAGAAAGAGATATGCTTCATGGGAAAAATAACTGGATTCCTTAGAGCTCGTGTACTTTCTTCAAGCTCCCAAAGCTGAAACTCCCAAGAGTGGCAATTCACTCAAGTTACCTTTAGAAATAAATGGTTTAGGGGCACCTGGGTGGCTCAGTGGGTTAAAGCCTCTGCCTTCAGCTCAGGTCATGATCCCAGGGTCCTGGGATCGAGCCCCACATCGGGCTCTCTGTTCAGCAGGGAGCCTGCTTCCTCCTCTGTCTCTCTCTGCCTGCCTCTCTGCCTACTTGTGATCTCTCTCTGTCAAATAAATAAATAAAATCTTTAATAAATAAATAAATGGTTTATTGTAAGGATGCATATTCATAAAAACCCAGGGAAGGATGAGCAGTCAGGGTCAGGAAGAACAGGAAAAGGCGGGTAGCTGTGGATTCAAGGAAGTTCCAAGACCTCAGCCAGAGGTTGTTGTGACTCTTTACTCTTAGGTGACTCAGCTGCTCCCTATGTGTCTGCTACACTCTCCACTCACTACTGTCTGGCTTCCTTACCATCTACTCTATGTGTCTTCTCTGCATCATAGATTCTGTTTACTCATAACCTAATGTAGTCAAACCTTTGACTCATTCAAGTCCCCTCCTGACTTCCTTCACTTCTCTTAACGTCATAGCCTTTCTGCTTTATTCATGCATTTATTAATTTGGAAAATACCTACTGAGCAACTACTATGTGCTCCCATACAGTTTATTGTTTAGTCAGAGAGAAAGACATTAATCAGATAATCACAAAAGTGCCTCTAATTGCCTCCGCTTTTTTTTTTTTTTTTTTAAGATTTTGTTTATGGGACGCCTGGGTGGCTCAGTTGGTTAAGCGGCTGCCTTCGGCTTAGGTCATGATCCCAGCGTCCTGGGATTGAGTCCCACATTGGGCTCCTTGCTCGGCAGGGAGCCTGCTTCTCCCTCTGCCTCTGCCTGCCTCTCTGTCTGCCTGTGCTCGCTCTCTCTCTCTCTCTCTGACAAATAAATAAGTAAAATCTTTTAAAAAAAGATTTTGTTTATTTATTTGACAGAGAGAGATCACAGGTAGGCAGAGAGGCAGAAAGAGAAAGGAGGAGCAGGGTCCCCACTGAGCAGAGAGCCTGATGCGGGGCTCGATTCCAGGACCCTGAGATCATGACCTGAGCTGAAGGCAGAGGCTTAACCAACTGAGCCACCCAGGCGCCCCTGCCTCAGCTTTTTTGTTCAAACCAGGCCTTGGGGTCAGTTGCTAAACTCTCCGTAAGCTGGCCATCTTCAGGCCTGGCTGTCTCCAGTCAGACAGAGCTGACTGGACTAAGGGTTGGCATTTGACTAAGGACAATTAATACCTTGGCTACTCAGCAACCTGCAGTTTAACTCAAATTAATATGCTTCCCTTGGAAGAAAGAAATTACAGTGCACCAGACATTATATGGAATTGACAGGTTTACCATGGAGAGAGAAACTTCACCCTCCAGAGCAATAATCTAAATGCAGAAGGACTTCACCCACAAGGAACATTCTCATTCATGAGATAGAAAGTTAGAGGGCACTTGTTTGGTTCAGGGACTCTGAGTAGGGTGCAGGGCAGAGAGCAGGGGTGTTTCTGAACATAGCATAGAGCTATGTTAATCATTCAAATGATGACCAGAGTGAGGCTTCAGGAAATTCTGCCAAGTTCCTTGCAGGAAAGCAGCCTTAGATAGGGGTAGATCAGTTATAGTTTCCAAGAAATTTGCTTCTTGGGCTGATGAAGACAAAGTGGCAAGAGCAAGAGGCCTTTGGGTTCTCTGGGAGAGTCCCTAGCTAGGCCTAATTGCCATAGGTTTCAGCATAACACTAGCTCTTATGCCAGACTCAGAACAATTTGTATATCTTAGGCAGTTCTCAACAAACAATTTTAGACAAGCCATGATATGTACAGGCATCATGGCACAACTATAGCAAATGATCTTGACTTTCCCTGCTGGAACCCAAAGGCAGGAATTTTTTTTTAAGATTTTATTTATTTATTTGAGAGAGAGAGAGACAGTGAGAGAGAACATGAGAGGGGAGAAGGTCAGAGGGAGAAGCAGACTCCCCATGAAGCTGGGAGCCCGATGAGGGACTTGATCCTCGAACTCTGGGATCATGACTTGAGCTAAAGGCAGTTGCTTAACCAACTGAGCCTCTCAGGTGCCCCCAAAGACAGGAATTTATGTGGAAAATGTCAGATTAAGTGGCAGCCCCCCATACTGTTGATTATGAGTTAGCAACAACTTTGGCATGACTCAGTTACCTATAGGTGCTGTGTTGTGTTACTGATGTGGTTGAAAAGGAGGTCAGGACCCAAGGATGTTGAATAGTAACAACATTTTCTAGACAGATTGATTAAAGGGCTGGTGGTTCCTGAGGGTTTGTGTATTTTGGTTTTTGGAACAGGATGTTAGCACATTTGTTCTGTTGTCTGAAGATAGGCTTGATTTTGAAATAAAAACACACAGAGAACTGAGTTTTCTCTGGGACCATCTGGTAGTGTGCCCCAAACCTGACTTGAACATAAGTATTTGGTGTTGGTCTAGAGCTACTCAGGGTTATGGTGGTTCATGTAGACCCTAATCATGGTCCTGGAACAATAAAGCAGAAATCCAAGAACCACAGATCTGCTAGGAGCAGAAGAACACTGACCAACAAATTGGATGTATTAGCATTCACTGTGAAAACCCAGGAGTTGGGAAGTGAGAAGCATGAGACTACTTCACTATCTGGAAGATCTCTCGCAGCTAGAGACCATAGCATCCCCCCCACCCCTCACTTTGTACTACACATTAGAGGTCATCTGGTTCAGCTTTCTCATGTTCTTGGCAAAAATGTTAAGGCCCAGAAAAGTCAAGTAACCTTGTCTACTTCAATTAATGGTTGAAGCAGGCATAGAACTCATGGGATGAACTCCCTTTAAACAAGGTCTGGCAGGAAATGATCACAGTCAAAGCTGAAAAATAGGCAGTGACATATCTTTAGTGTGAATATCATATTTACATGCATGTCGAGAATCTATGTGTTCAGCAGTTTCTTAGCATGTGGTAATGGTGTTGATAAAATTGTTCAAGATCTTCTGTACCAACTGTTGAGTGACATCATTTAATTATCAAGTTGGGCAAGGCAGAAATCTCAGTGGCCCTTAATCTCCAACCCATATACAGTTCCTTACCACAACTTGTCACACCACCATGTATCCACTTCTCCCCTTTTTCCTCATAGCCATGCTGGTCTGAACTACCATATTTTCTTGCCCGGACTTCTGGGATAGCATGCTTTTTTTTTTCTTTTTAAGATTTTTATTTATTTATTTGACACAGAGAGAGAGATCACAAGTAGCAGAGGCAGGCAGAGAGAGAGGGAGAAGCAGACTCCCTCTGAGTCTGCTGAGCAGAGAGCCCAATGCCAGGCTTGATCCCAGGACCCTGAGATCAAGACCTGAGCTGAAGACAGAGGCTTAACCCACTGAGCCACCCAGGCACCCCCGAGTCAGTCTTTAATGGTTTGCCCACATTTCTTCTGCCTCCAGTATGCGTTCCTTGCAGCAGCCAGTGGCCTTCCCCATCCCTCTTAAATATTAAAATTAGTTAGTAGACTTTATTTTTTTAGAGAAATTTTAGGTCCACATAAAAATTGAGCACATAGTTCCTTATAACCCCTCTCTGTTCCATTCCCCGTTCCCCCCATCATCATTATTATTATTAACTAAAGCCCATCATTCATATTGGGGTTCACTCTTAGTGTTTTATAGTTCTATGGGTTTTGCAATATCATGCAGAACAGTTTTACTAACCTAAAAAAGCCCATGGGCTCCACCTATTCATCCCTTGCCAGTGAGATGCAGATCTCACACTGTCATTCACCCTGTCACCTCATTCAGTCTCCTTTTGATCCAATCTTTTTCTAGTTTTCTGTCTCCAACCATACAGGTCTTTTTGTTTCATTTCCATTCAGCCCAGAGCTTTGCTCATGCTGTTTCTTCTTCCTGAAATGCCCCCTTTCTACCTCCCAGCCCTACCCCCAGGTCTTATCATGGTTTATAATTATATATGAGTGAGATTATTGGATTCAAATCCCTTTTGATTGTGAGCTTCTCACTGGCAAAGTTGTGCCATTGTGTCCACAGTACCTGGCACAACGTAGGTATGTAATGAATATTTGTTGAATATTATTAATTGATTAACTAGTGAATTGATTAATGACCATAGTTTCACTTCATTACGTGGAGCTTAGGAAGGGTAGTGAGGATTTGCAGTGACTGTAAGGGATGAAAGGAAAAGCTGATAGGAAACAAGTAAAAAGTTTTATCCGATAGGCTGAGCACATAGCTGAAAATTTGTAAAAGCCTCAGTCCATCAGATTATGCCAGCGAAGTGGGCTAAATGGGTAGCTACAGTGATAGAGAATTTAAGTTTTCCAGGGAAGAACGATTCTGATGGTGACAAAGTATAGAGTATGGCCATAGGAGGAGACTACTGTGAACTGGAAGTGAAGATGCTGAGTTTGAAAGGTCAAGGAACTAACTGGGCCATTAAATGGATGCTCCACAGAGTCAACAAAATCCCCCTCCCCACAGGATGACATAATAAACCAGGCATTTAATAAATGTGAAGGTGTAACCAGGTTGTTAGATGATAAGAGAGAAAGTGACTAGTTGAATAGCATGAACTTCGGTGCGGCAGAGGTTTTTCATACTAGAATAGAGGAGAGATTATTTAGAAGGGTTTGGGGGAGCTAGAAGACTGTTGCTATTGCCTCTCTGTATGTGGGGTATGAGGGAATAAATAGCTTCTGCTTAAAAGGACTGCAGGGGAAGTGGTAACCTCAGGGGAAAGCCAGGTTTCAGTTCAGGCTAGAAGGTGAAGAGAGATTAGCTAGGTCTCTGGTTGCATGTAACAGAAATCATCTCTAGCTATCTGTGTTTAGTAGGGAGTGAATGATTGAGGTGGTGGTGGTGGTAAACAAGGGTATCCTGGACACATTGAACAAGATGATAGCCAAAAGTCCACCATTATGGGTCGGGAGAGGTGCTATGAAGGTCTTTATGAGCTGGGAAGATACTCCAAAAGGTGTTTGCTATAGATAGTTCTGTAAATAAGTAGAGGAAGTAGGGGAATTTGTTCACTAACAGACAGAGTTTCCATAAAACACAAATAGAAATGTCTGCTGGGGTAAAGAGAAGCAGAAGTACAGAGAAGTATGAGGATTAGAGTGGCTTGTGGGTTCCAGAGAGTGGTGTTAGGAAGGTGGGTATCTAAAATGATAGCTATAGGGACACTTAGGTGCTACAGTCAGTTAAGCATCTGATTCTTGGTTTCAGCTCAGGTCGTGATCTCAGGGTCATGAGATCCAGCCCTGTGTTGGGCTCTGTTCTCAGCGCACAGTCCGTTTAAGACTTTCTCCCTCTCCTTTTACCATTCCCCCACTCTCTAAAATAAACAAATAAAATCATTTTTTATTTTTAAAAAATTAAATAAAAAATAAAATGATAGCTGTAGGAAGACCTATAAGCACATGATGACAGTTGTCCCATTTGTCCACTGCCTGAACTCCTGTTCCACTTCAGATATGTTCTCTCCTTGATTCATCTTTACCCACTGAATTTGAGTTTCTGATATCCCCCATTTCATTCCTTTCCTTTGCCCCTGAACATCTCTTAGATCCTTCACCAAACCCTCTGCTACTCCCCTAAGAAGTTACATCCTGGCTTATTTATTAAACTAATGCCCAGTGTGTGGGTCTATTGTTGATCCAGCCTGCCCCCTGAGCCCTCTCAATCCCCCTCTATCTTCCAAATTACCACTTTATATTGTAATTGTTTTATATGTCCTCCCCTCTTCTAGTGAGTATCTTCAGGACAAAGGCCATTTTTTGTTCTTGTTTATATGTTCCTCCCCTATAATGCTTAACACATTGCCCATGATTTAAACAGTGGTTAATTTGTTGCATGAAAAACGGAGTGAGTGAATGGACTTTGATCTCTTATTGCCCTGTTCTCATAACCTATAAATATTGGGCTCCACAAGGTGACTTCTCTGACAAGACTTTTCCATTCTTGCCCACCCTTTTCTACAATTATCAATTTCCTAGCCTTGATTCCATGCTTGCCAGATAGAAGCCATCTGCTGGCCTAGAAAAATCCAGCTCATGAGACATTCTGGCCCAATTCTTTCCAGTCTACTTCCTAACATCCCTCCAGAATATGGGCCTGACACATACTGAGTGTTTTCTCCATTTCCTACAATTTCCCTCTACAGCACAGCTTAGGTCCCCATCCCCAAACACTTGGATCAGGGTCAAATCACCTGGTCCATATTTCCCAGACTGATTCTTTCCCCACTTTTACACCTCTACCATTGCAGCAGAGGGAAAGCCTAGTGTAAGTGTACAGAATGACTGAGAATTTACATGGACATGATAATCACAGTATAGTGATTCAGTAAAGTGATTGCTTCTGGAATTAGAGGGAGGTGGGATGAGACCAAGGATAGGCTGTGGGGGCTTCAACTGTGACAAAATGTTTCTGAAGATGTGTACATAAACATTCATTATTCTTTATACCTTTTGTAATTCTTAAATGTTTCCATTAAAAATTTCAGAATTAGAGGTACTCAACGTTTACCTTAACGGGAGGCATACAGATGAATCTGGGGATAGAGACAGCAGTGGCTGATAGGCTCTTGAAGCTAGGGGGAATTCAATCAAAATGTTCAGCAGAAATAGGGCAGCAATAGGCAAAAGAATTTAGAGAAGTGAAGATGCTTTAAGGGACGATTGAGACAACATCAAGTAAAATAACATATACATTATAGGGGTCCCAGAAGAGAAAAGGAAAAAGAATGGGGCAAAAAAGTTATTTGAAGAAATAATGGCTGAAAACTTCCCTAACCTGATGAAGAAAACAAATAGCCAGGTCCAGAAGCACAGAGAGTTTCATATCAGGTGAGCCCAAAGATATCCACAAGACACATTATAGCTGAAATGTTAAAAGTTAAAGAATCTTAAAGACAGCCAGAGAAAAACAACTTATGATATACAAGGGAAACCCCATATCAGCTGATTTTTCAGCAAAAACTTTGCAGGCCAGAAGAAAGTGGCATGATATATTTAAAGTGCTGAAAGGGGGGAAAAAGAAACTTCCAACCAAGAATACTCTACTTGGTTAAGGTTATCATTCAGAATTGAAGGAGAGATAAAGAATTTTCCAGATAAGCAAAAGTTAAAGGAATTCATCACCATTAAATCAACCTTACAAAAAATGTTAAAGGGACTTCTTTAAGCTGAAAAGAAAATGCACTAATTAATAACAAAGAAATATATGGAAATAAAAATCTCACTGGTAAAGATGAATATATAGTTAACATAGTAGATTAACCAGTTATAAAGCTGGTATGAAGGTTAAAGGACCAGAGTATTAAAATGAAATATAATTACAATAATTAGTTAAGGAATACATAAAATAAAAGGAATACATAAAACAAAATACATACCTATTTAATACATAAAATACACAAAAAATACATATATAAATACATAAAATACATAGGAATACATAAATAAAATACATGAATAAATATATACCTATGGATGTACAAATAATACATAAGGAATATATAAAATAAAATATATAAAATAAATACATAAAATACATAGGATAAAAAGGAATACATAAAGTAAAAAGATGTAAAATATGACATAAAAACAAAATGTTGGGGGGGGCAAAAATGTGGTTGTAAGAATGCATTCAAATTTAAATTGTTATTAATTTAAAACAAACTGTTAGATGAATAGGTTGTTGTATGTGAACCTCATGGTAACCACAAAGCAAAAACCTATAGCAAATATGTGAAAGGAATCTAAACATAACACTAAAAAAAGGCACCAAACCACAGGGGAAGAGAGAAAGAGAAGACAGTAACAGAAAGGAACTACAAAACCAGCCAGAAAACAATTAGCAAAATGGCAATAAATACATACCAATCAATAATCATTTTAAGTATAAATGGACTAACATTTATAATTCTGTTATAAATGTTAGTCCATTTCCATCAAAAGACAAAGAGTGGCTGAATGGATTAAAAAAAAGGCAGTGGGGGGGGGTGCATCTGGGTGGCTCAGCCTTTTAGCATCTGCCTTCAGCTCAGGTCATGATCCCAGGGTTCTGGGATCCAGCCCCACATCGGGCTCCCTGCTTGGCAGGAAACCCGTTTTCCCTCTCCCACTCCCCTGCTCATGTTCCTGCTCTTGCTGTTTCTTACTCTGTCTAATAAATATATAAAATCTTAAAACACACACACACAAGACTCATCTCTATATTGCCTAAAAGAAACTCACTTCAAATCTAAGGACACACAGACTGTAAGTAAAGGGATGGAAAAACACATTCCAAGTAAATGGAAACCAAAGAAAGATGGTGTAGTTGTACTTTTTCCAGATAAGATAGGCCTTAAAACAAAGACTGTAATGAAAGACAAAAGACATATTACATAATAATAAAGGGGTCAATCCAATAAGAGGATATAACATTTGTAACTATTTATGTATCCAACATAGGATACCTAAATATATAAAGCAAATATTAAGAGATCTAAAGAGAGAAACACAATAAAACAGTAAGGGACTTTACTATTATTTTACAATAATAGTAGGAGAGTTTAATACCCCATTACATCAATGGATAGGCCATCCAGACAAAAAAAAAAACAAACAAACAATAAAAAACGTTGGTCTTAAATGACATATTAGGGGCGCCTGGGTGGCTCAGTGGATTAAAGCCTCTGCCTTCAGCTCAGGTCATGATCCCAGGGTCCTGGGATTGAGCCCCAGGGTCCTGGGATCAGGCTCTTTGCTCAGCAGGGAGCCTGCTTCCTCCTCTCTCTCTGCCTGCCTCTCTGCCTACTTGTGATCTCTCTCTGTCAAATAAATAAATAAATTTATTTAAATGACATATTAGACTAGATGGGCTTAATTGATGTATGCAGAATATTCCATCTAAAAACAGGAGAATACATTCTTCTCAAGTGTACATGGAACATTCTCCAGGACAAATCACATGTTAGGCCATAAAACAAATCTCAAAAAAACTTTTTTTTAAGATTTTATTTATTTATTTGAAAGACAGAGATCACAAGTAGGCAGGGAAACAGGCAGAGGGAGAGGAGGAAGCAGGCTCCCCCCTGAGCAGAGAGCCCGATGCGGGGCTCGATCCCAGGACCCTGGGATCATGACCTGAGCCGAAGGCAGAGGCTTTAACCCACTGAGCCACCCAGGTGCCCCAAGTCTCAAAATTTAACAGTGAAATCATACCAAGCATATTCTCTAATCACAAAAAGAAAAGGAAAAATGACAAATATGTGGAGATTAAAAACATGCTATTGAACAACCAATGGATTGATGAAGAAATCAAAGGGGAAATCAAAAAATAACTTGAGACAAATGAAAATGGAAATATAACAACCCAAAATCTATGGGATGCAGCAAAAACAGTTCTAAGAGGGAAGTTCATAGCAAAACAATCAAATCTCAAATAAACAATCTAACTTTATACTTAAAGGGACTAGAAGAACAAATGAAGCCCAAAGTTAGCAGAAGGAAATAATAAAGACCAGGAGTGCCTAGCCGGCTCAGTCTGAAGAGCATACGACTCTTGATCTTGGGGTTGTGGGTTCAAGCCCCACCTGGTGTAGAGATTAATTAAAAATAAAATCTTGGGGCATGTGGGTGGCTCAGTTAATTCAGCATCTGCCTTTGGCTCAGGTCATAATCTCGGGGTCCTGGGATTGAGCCTCACATTGGGCTCCCTGCTCAGCAGGGAGCCTGCTTCTCCCTCTCTTCCCCCGTTGTGCTCACTGTTGCTATCTCTCTCTCTCTCAAATAAACAAATAAAATCTTTTAAAAAAAGAAATAACAGGGATGCCTGGGTGGCTCAGTTGGTTAAGCAGCTGCCTTCGGCTCAGGTCATGATCCCAGCGTCCTGGGATCGAGTCCCACATCGGGCTCCTTGCTCGGCAGGGAGCCTGCTTCTCCCTCTGCCTCTGCCTGCCTCTTTGTCTGCCTGTGCTCGTGCTCTCTCTCTCTAACTAATAAATAAATAAAAATTAAAAAAAAAGAAATAACAAAGATTAAAGATCAAAGTGGAAATAAATTAAATAGATACACAAACACAAAAGAAACAAGCAGTCAGGGAAGGAAGAAAGGAAAGAAAGAAAGGAGGAAAAGAAAGGAAGGAAAGGAAAGAAAGAAGGGAAGGAAGAAAGATTAATGAAACTAAGAGTTGGTTCTTTGGAAAAATGACCCAAACTGACACACCTTTGGTTAAACTCACCAAGAAAAAAAGAGACTCGTGAGTTTGAGCCCCATACTGGGTGTAGAAATTACTTTTTTAACAATTAAATAAATACATAAATTAATTAATTAATAAAAAAGAATCATGAAGAAAAAATCTGAATAGACCAATTACTTGTAAGGAAAATTTTTTTGAATTTTCTTAAAAGATTTTATTTTTTTTATTTTTATTTTTTAAAGGATAATTTATTTATTTGAGAGAGAGCACAGAGGGAGAATGACAAGGAGAAGCAGATTCCCCACTGAGCAGAGAGTTCAATGTGGGGTTCAATCCCAGGACTCTAAGATCATGACCTAAGCCGAAGCCAGACACATAACCAAATGAGCCACCCAGGCACCTCAGATTTAATTTTTTTTTTTTAATTTGAGAGAGTGAGACAGAATAAGAGACAGGACAAAGGGCAGGGAGGGGTAATGGGAGAGGGAGAAACAGACTCCCCGCTGAGTGGGGAGCCTGACGAAGGGCTTGATCCCAGGATCCTGAGATCATGACCTGAGCCGAAGGTGGACACCTAATCATCAGAGCCACCCAGCTATCCCAACTAGAAAGGAAATTTAATCAGTAATCAAAACCTCTCAATAAGCAAAAGTTGAGGACTAGATGACTTCACTGGTGAACTCTACCAAACATTCAAAGGTTTATTACCTATCCTTCTCAAATTCTTCTAAAAAATTGAAGAGGACAGGGGTGCCTGGGTGGCTCAGTGGGTTAAAGCCTCCGCCTTTGGCTCGAGTCATGATCCCAGAGTCCTGGGATCGAGCCCCGCATTGGGCTCTCTGCTCAGCCGGAAGCCTGCTTCCTCCTCTCTCTCTGCCTGCCTTTCTGCCTGCTTGTGATCTCTCTCTCTCTCTCTCTCTCTCTCTCTGTCAAATAAATAAATAAAATCTTTTAAAAAAAATTGAAGAGGACAAAATGCTTCCAAACTCATTTTATGATGCCAACATTACTTGATAGCAAAACCAGATAAAGACACCACAAAAAAGAAATGTACAGGCCAATATCCTTAATGAATATAGATGCAAAAAATCCTCATCAAAATATTAACAAACTAAATTCAACAATACATTAAAAGAATCATACACCATGACCAAGTAGGATTTATTAGAGGCATGCAAGAGTGGTTCAACATCTGCAAATCAGTGTGATACACCATGTTAACGAAATGAAGAATAAAGTCACATGATCATCTCAACAGAAAAAACATTTGGCAAAGTTCAACATCCATTTATGATAAAAACTTTCAACAAAGTGGTTAAAGAGGGAATATACCTCAGCATAATAAAGGCCATATGACAAATGTTGAAATCACATTCAACAGTAAAAAACTGAAAATTTTGTCTAAGACCAGGAACAAGATAAGGATGCTCACTCTCACCAATTTCATTCAACATAGTATTAGAAGTCCTAGCCACAGCAATCAGACAGGGTAAAGAAAAGCATTTAAATTGAAAAAAAAAATAAGCAAAACTGTTATTATTGCAGATGATACAAAAATATATATGGAAAACCCTAAAGATTCCACGAAAAAACTCTCAGAATAAGAATAAGAATAGAATTAAAGTTTCAGGATGCAAAATCAATATATAGAAATCTGTTGTGCTTCCATACACTAATAACAAACTCTCAGAAAAAGAAATTAAGAAAACAATCTCATATATAATATACAATTATACAAAAAATAAAATACTTAAGAATAAATTTAACCAAAGAGGTTAAATAAATTTAACCAAACCTGTACTCTGAAAACTACAAGACATTGATGAAAGAAATTGAAGCCAATGCAAATAAATGGCAAGAAGTACCTTGCTCATGGATTGAAATACTTAATTTTATTAAAAAGTCCATAATACCCAAAGCAATCTACAGATTCAATGCAATCTCTATCAAAATTCCAATGGCATTTCACAGAACTAGAATAAATAATTCTAAAATTTTTACGGAACCAGGAAAGACCACAAATAACCAAAGAAATCTTGGGAAAGAAGATGAAAGCTGGAGGTATCATGTTCCCTGATTTCAAAACACTGTTACAAAGCCATAGTAATAAAAACAGTAAGGTATTGGCATAAAAACAGGTACAAAGATCAATGAAACAGACTAGAGAGTCCAGAAATAAGCACACAAATATATGGTCAATTAACTTATTACAAAAGATCCAAGAATATAAACAGGGAAAGGATAATTTCTCTAATAAATCGTTTTATAGCCACTGGATAGCCACAAGCAAAAGAATGAAACTCAACTTACACCCAACACAAAAATTAACTCAAAATGGCTTAAAGACCTAAATGTAAGAACAAAACCATTAAAACTCCTAGAAGAAAACATAGGCAGTAAGCTCCTTGACATCAATCTTGGCATTAAATTTCTGGATCTGGCTCCAAAGCTAAAACAACAAAAGCAAAATAAACAAGTGGAACTACATCAAACTAAAAAGCTTTGCAAACAGAGGAAACTATCACCAAAATGAAAACCAAAACAAAATTGCAACCTATGGAATGAGAGAAAATATTTGCAAATCAAATATTCTATAAGGGGTGAATATCCAAAATATATAAAGAACTCATGTAACACAAGAGCAAACAAACCAGTTTTAAAAATGGACAGAGCAGGGGCGCCTGGGTGGCTCAGTGGGTTCAAGCCTCTGCTTTTGGTTCAAGTCATAGTCCCAGGGTCCTGGGATCGGGACCGCATCGGGCTCTCTGCTCCGAGGAGAGCCTGCTTCCTCCTCTCTCTCCCTGCCTGCCTCTCTTGCCTGCTTGTGATCTCTGTCTGTCAAATAAATAAATTTTTTAAAAAAATCTTTAAAAAATCGGCAGAGCATCCAAGTAGACATTTTTTCAAAGAAGACTATATAGCTGGCCAACAGACACATGAAAAAATATTCAAGGGTACCTGGGTGGCTCAGTGGGTTAAGCCTCTGTCTTCGGCTCAGGTCATGATCCCGGGTCCTAGGATGGAGCTCTGCATCGGGCTCTCTGCACAGCGGGGAGCCTGCTTCCCCCCCTCTCTCTGCCTGCCTCTCTGCCTACTTGTGATCTCTCTCTCTCTGTCGAATAAATAAATAAAATCTTAAAAAAAAAAGATGTTCAACATCACTAATTATCAGGGCAATGCAAATCAAAACCATGATAAGATAGTACCTCGCACCTGTTAGGATGGCTATTATCAAAAAGACAAGAAATAACAAGTGTTGTTGAAGATGTGGAGAAAGGGAACCTTCATACACAGTTAGTGGGAATGTAAATTGGTACAGCCACTGTGGAAAACATTTTGGAGGTCCCTCAAAAAATTAAAAATAGAACTACCATATGATCCAGGTATTCCATTTCTGGGTACTTATCTGACGAAAACAAAAACACCATTTTGAAAAAATATTTGCACTTCTATGTTCATTGCAGCATAAGTCACAGAAGCCAAGATGGAAACAACCAGTGTTCATCATTAGACAAATGGATAAAGAAGATGTAAATATATATACAATGGGATACTACTCAGCCATAAAAAAGAAGGAAATCTTGCTGTTTGTGACAATGTGATGGATCTTATGGGCATCATGCTAAGTGAAATAAGTCAGAGAAAGACAAACACCATAATGATTTCACTTATGTGTGGAATTAAAAAAAAATAAACAAGCAAAATAAAAGTCATAGATTCAGAGAACAGATTTGTGGCGATCAGAGCAGAAGGGGTTAGGGGATGGGTGAAGTGGGTAACAGGTGGTAACTAGACTTACTGTACTATATACAAATACTCTGTACTATGTACAAATATCATATTATTATGTTGTATACCTGACACTAATATAATGTTACATATCAATTTATAAAATTGTTCAGCAGAGAGAAGACAGAGGGGCTTCTGGGTTCAGAGACAGACAATCTTAGATTACAAGGCTGTAAGCTCAGTTTGACTGACTATGAAAGACTATGAATCTACTGTGTTTATTGGTGAAAAGCCTCAAAATAGGCAATTCCCAGCTTAATAGCTTATTTTTCTGGTCTGTTATCTGGACCTGGGAACAAGCTTTTCTATAGAAATAATACTACAAATGGCAGCTCTGCCCCAGGGTCACCCCACAAAAGCTTATGGACCCCTAATGTACATAAAAATTGTACTAATAATACTAAAGACCCTGACCACTATTTATAAAAGTGTTTCTGTGGGAAAGTGCATTTAGTGTTTTAATGCCTGTAACACATATTCCTCAGCCCTGTGATTTCTCTGGACTCTTGACCTATTCCCACAGTGCTGATTCTTATCAGAAAGGTTCCATATGTGGTAGAGGGCAGATTAGTTGCTTTCTGTTGCTCCAGGATTCAAGCTGGAGTTCCAAGTAACTCAGCTCCACAGAGATGATCCCAGTCCAACCATGTGGTCTAAGTTTAGCCTCCTGAGCACCACAGGGAGCCTCTTATCCCTATATGCCTTGCACACCCTATCATAAACTGATACTTCAACTCTGTCACGTTAGGGACCTCATCTGCATATTTCTGGGACTTTAGGGGACATGAACAGACCTCATCTCATGAGGGAAAAGCTATAGGAGACTTTAGGACTAGTACAATCCCTAAAATACTAGGAAAGGAGATAAGCACAGGACATCCTTCATACAGAGGATAGCATAACCAAGAATTCACCCTGAGATTGGTTAAAATAAGATGAAAAATGCTCTTTAGGTTATAACACTAGTTGCTTTGGCAGGAGGAAATATTCCTGAGTGTGATACAGAGGGGTACACTCAAATGCTCTCACTTGGAGGGCTTATTTGGAGAACTGAAAATTGAAAGATCCACATGGTGTCTGGGGACTTAGTAGAGAATTATCATCTTTCCATAGGCAAAATGTCTTGCCTGTTGGCTCTAAAAGTCATAACTTTAGGAAGTCTTCTTACTACATCCAGAATCCTAGCCCTAGTGGTAGAGGACAATGAATATTCGGTGGTTCTGGTGATCAGGAGAAGGGTGAGAAGGCAAGAGCTGCAGAAGCCACTGAAAAAGAAAGTGAATCCCTGGATCAGGACTAGAACAGCTTTGGATAGTGGGGCTTAGGGCCCTAGTACCACACAAGGCTTATTTTGAAAGTTATAGCAGTCTGACCGGGAAACCACCTTATCTATACTCTTGCTGAGATTATAAATCAAACTGCCTTGCTCTGCCAGAGCTGGGGAATTAGGTAAACACTCTCCTGGGAGTGACCCTTGAATGACTGACCTAGACACTGAAAATCCAGTTGACACACAGGAGCTGTGCCCTCAGACTGTCAAGGACTTCTGGTCACCTAAACCTTTAGAGATGTCCTGGTCTGTCCTTCTTTAAGCAGATTCTCCAGCTTTCCCTTTAGTTCCATCCGCTACATGTTAATCTCCTAAAACACTTATTTTCTACTCAAGTTTTTCAGCGTCTGTTTCTGCTGTGAACAGTTGAGGAATTCTAACTCGTACAGACCCTATTAGCAGAATGTTGATAGATCAGGGCAAATCTGCCACTACAACTTGTAAAGCAAGTAATAAATCCACTGATGGCATTGTGATAGCTTGTTATCCCCCACACTAGAAAAATGAGGATTCGTATCATTGAGATGTAATGGGCTCAACTTTCACCTGAGAAGGCAAAAGTGGGTAGGTACATGGAAGAAAATAATATTTTTACTTAAACATTACCCCAGGAGCAGGTCACCAATTCTGAGCTCCGCACTATTCTATTAACATGATGGCATAATGTATATGATGGCTGTATTCAATAGTAGCCATAGTTTTATCTTGCTTATTTATAGAAATAAACATATTGATGGAAGGATTTTTAGGAAAACAGGCAAACTGCAACACCATTCCCTTATCACTTAAAAGGACTGAATTAAGGTTCGATGTTAGATTAAAAATAACAACTGAGACAAACGGGTCTGGAAGTGTGTCTGCTTAATTAAACCAAACAGTTGGCCAAATAAAGTGAAGTATGTTTCAACTCAAACAGTTGGCATTTTCTATCTGCTCTGTGATTAGCAGGCTGTGTGGCTGGGCTTGTCTGAAAAAGAGCAGACTTTACCCATTCATACGTGGTCTCAAAAGAGATCTGGGCTATCCACCCCACCAGATGATCTGTGGACCTCAGCCCATAGTGTAGTCTGGTTTCCTTAGGCATAGGAAAGGACATTTCACATTCTAGTGGAGTGCAGATTTATGGGTTCAGATTGAAGCAGTGATGGACTCAGGTGGTTCAGGCAGCTCTCTCTGGTCTAGCTGGTTTCTCTTTCACTTGATATAAGGCCACTTGCATAGATAGAAACTGAGGACACTCAAGGTACCTGCTCTCCCTGGATTTCTGGCTCTGACTAGAGGGCTGCGACCTAACCATGACCTGGAAAACCCATTCCTTCTCTCCATTGTCATATTTCTGCCATCATTATAGCCTATGCCTCCTCTTGTCACCACCCTAACCCCCAACCAAACCCTATCTTATCCATGATCTCTGTTTCCAGAATTCTGGTTGAACACAAGACCTTCAGGAATTTGCTTTTAGAAACAGAAATATAGGAGCCTCCCTGCTATATGAATGGGGCAATAGAATAGATTTGGTGCCTTGTGATGATCCTTCATGTATATCCCCTTCAGAGTTAGAGAGAGAAATCTTCGGCAGGTATAACTGATCTCCTCCCTTTGTGACAGTTTTATCATCCTTTCCACCTTATTCATCTTAGTGTCATTGCCCTTTGTAGTGAAGAATAGGGAATTCATTCTTGATTTGTAGAATGACCACAACTTTTACAGGTCGTCCGTCTGCTCCTACTAATCCCTGAATTCTAGCACAGGTTTTTACAAAATAAAAACATCAAGGCACTTACAACTTCTTCTATATCTGGAAGGAAAATGAAAGAAAGACTGCCTCATTATTGAGTAAGTCTAAATACATGGTGTTGCCATGTTGTCTATGCAATGTCTCAGTCATTTAATAAACAGCACTTCGTATGACTTTCTGGAGGTCATGCTCTATCTGCACAATCTCCTGAGATGCTTCCCCAGTCTAACATGAGCCCACAAATGAGGTTCTTTAACCACTAGCAGTAGTACCACTACAGGCCAACTCTAAGAATTGTATTAGAGATTCCTATGGTTGTTCTACCCAGCCAGTTCCACCAAAGGCATTTGAGTTATTCCTGGGATTTTCACAGGTCTCTTCCTTTACTGAACCAAAATTAACCTCCTCAAAAGGAATAAAAGTTTCCCCTTAGATCCAGAATTAAAGCATTCTAGCAGTTGAAGACTTGCTTATCTCTTCCCCAACTTTGACCTACCTGGACCCAAACAGCTCTACACCATTGAAACCAATGCCTCTAACAGTGCCGTGGGGGCCATACTGACCCAAGATAAGAGAGCCATGGCCCTGGCAACATACAGTCCCTGTGGAGGAAGCTGGTTTGGTTGATATAAACTACCTTATATAATAAGGAAAATCATTAGGGACGCCTGGGTGGCCCAGTTGGTTAAGCAGCTGCCTTCAGCTCAGGTCATGATCCCGGCGTCCTGGGATCGAGTCCCACATTGGGCTCCTTGCTCGGCAGGGAGCCTGCTTCTCCCTCTGCCTGCCACTCTGTCTGCCTGTGCTCACTCTCTCTCTCTAATAAATAAATAAAAAAATCTTTAAAAAAAATAAGGAGAATCATTAATCATCACAGCTACCTTAGAGGTTTGAAGACATCAAACTATATACAGGTAACCAGTGTCCTGTGACAATGTTCTTAGGCCACTAAAGCCTGGAAAAGCTGAGATGGACTCAGGTTAGTCCCTTTGTTTTGTTGTGTTGTTTTTTTTTTTTAAGTTTTATTTATTTTGGTAATCTCTACACTCAAAGTGATGCTCCACTCACAACTCCAAGATCAAGAGCCTCATGCTTTTCTGACTGAGCTAGTTAGGTGCCCCTGATTTTAATATCTATTACAAACAAGGGCACCTGGGTGGCTCAATCAGTTAAGCCTCTGTCTTTGGCTCAGGTCATGATCCCAGGGTCCTGGGATGGAGTCCTTAGTCAGGATCCCTGCTCTGTGGGGAGTCTGCACCTCCCCCTGTTCATGTGCTCATAAGCACGTGCTCTCTCTCTCTCTTAAATAAATAAATAAATAAAATCTTTAAAAAAAATCTATTACAAATGAGGTAGTGAAATGGCCAGGTGGGTTGCCTTTCAAAGTACCAAAGAGTAGGGCTCTACTCTTGGAAATTCTTCCATGGCTACAACTAACAAAGGCAATCCAATATCTGATGTTCACATAGGCACCTACCACCAGGAGTAAGTTGGGGAGACTCTGAACACTATAAAACCCCTTCATTGGGACCAGTGGCTATATTTCACTAAAGTAGGGAACCCTGTCACAAGCACTTTGCCTTATTATTAAGATACACTGATTCTCAACTCATATCACACCTCAAAAGGAAATCCTGCTAATTAATAGCATTAAATGTAAGTTAAAAGCTTAAAATACTAGAAGGAGATGTGGTGAATACTCATCTTATCTGTTAGACAAGGAAAATCTCTGTAGTCATTAAATCAAGAGATGAAAGTAAATAAATTAAAAGTAAATTCAACTGCATCAAAAAATTTCTCTATAGGAAGTTATCATAATAAAAATAATACCAATAATTAATATGACAAAAGACTGATATACTTCAAAATTCTTGTGTTGTATCTAAATAAACTCATAAGAAAAACAGTGATCCAAATTTTAGAAAAATAGGTAAAAAAATAAATGAACAGATGATGCACAACAGATGAAATGGCTAAAAAATGTAGGAAAATCTAGTTTTATTAGTATTTATCAAAGACTTTAACATTAAGTAAGATAACATTCAATGCTGGTGAAATTGCAGAGAGGAATGCAGATTTGATCAAATTTTCTGTAATACAATTTGATCTTATGTATTAAGAGTCTTAAAATGCTCAGGCTCTTTGAAACAATAATTTTATTTTTAGAAATAGTTTCTAAGGAAATAATTAGACATGTGAACACAGTTTTATGCATAAGAGATATTTATCATAGTATAATTTATAATATCCAATTATAGTGAAAATGTTAACTTATGGTAAATCCATATGAAATTCAGGGCTCCCACAAGCAGTCATTAGAAATAATTTTGCTATATAGAGCTACTTGTGAAATGATGGAAGGTGTAAATGACAGAATAAATGATATATTAAAATAACATTAAAAGACCAATTAAAATTGTGAAAGCATAAATCATTTTTTGTTTTACTTTTTATATTTTTCTATATTTTGCATAATCGCCTCTACATTTCTGATTGAGAGTGCTTTCTTTTTTTCCTACAATTTTATACCATAATGAGTTTTCTTTTTTCGTTTTTTAAAACACTTCTTAAAAGAGAGTTTATTTATTTATCTGAGAGAGAGAAAGAGAGAAAGCATGTGTGTGTGTGCACAAGTGCTCGAGGAGGGGGAGGGGCAAACGGAGAGGAAGAGAGAAACTTAAGCCAACACCACGCTTAGCATGGAGCTTGATCAACATGTGGCTTGATCCCACAGCCTCAAGATGGTGACCTGAGCCAAAATCAAGAGTTGGATGCTCAATCAACCAAGCTACATAGGAGCCCCTCTTTTTTTTTTTTCTTAAAGTACTTTTTTCCTATGGGTTAGACGCTTTTTTTTTTTTTTTAAGTAAAATGGGGCTTGAACTCATGATCCTGAGATCAAGAGTTGCATACTTTAACCTTCTGAGCCAGCTAGGCAACCCCATGAGTTTTCTGGTGGTGCTCAAAGAACTGCAGCTTAGATAATAACTGGCAAATAAATTTTACATATCAGATAATTATATATTAAGTAAGTTATGCTTTAATATATATTATCTTGGAGCATGATTGAATTAATCAGTAGAGTTCACTCTAAGACAGAAATAGTAGCTTTACAGTGTAGTCTGAACTGGTTTGATACTTTCGGCAGACCCCTCCCATATGGCAGTGTAGATGCTTTGTCAAAGGTTCCTGCCCTCTGCTAACTTTGACTTGGGTCATATCTCACAGTTCTATCTTTATTTTGCTCTTGGTCTTGCCTGACTTTTGTATAGATTCTTTGACTCAAAGGAGGTCCTCAATCTCCCCTCCCGTCTGGATGTTTTAGGAGTTCCCTGCTTCTCCAGTCTGCTCTCTTTGAGACATGGTCGTTTGAAACTTCAACTCAGACCAAACCCATGTAGAGCTTTCCTCAGGCTCTGGGTTTTCTTGGACTCTCACTTGTCCCAGGTTTCCAGGGCTCCTACCTGGCATGGCACTTCCAATAAGCCAGTAAGGCACATGCATTCCTTTATTGGCCTTCTCGCCTTTCCCTCTCTCAGCTTTCTCTCCAAGAACAGACTCCTTAGCCATTGAAGTTGCCTGGGTCAGCTCCCCATCTTGACTTCTGGCACCCTCCTGTGGCCATGAATAGGTGTGCCTGGGCCAGCACTGAATTTCAGAGTTGGTCCTCCAAAGCATCTCCAGGCTTATTAGTGCCCACCAGTGACAATTAAAAGGAGCTGGGCAACAATTACTTTTACCTGGTTCCTTGCAATTCACCTTCTGCAACTTGCCAACAGAGAAATTCACCAAGGCTCCTCCTTCCTTTTGCTTATAAATGTATCTGTATCAAGACATGCTAAGACCTACATTTTCAAAGGAAAAGCCTTTTCTGGTTTTGCAGTTGGCAGGGAGGTGATAATAAGTACTAACTTAAATGAGTGCCAGATGCTGAGCTAATGCTTTTCACCCATCATCACATTCAATCTTCACAACAATGCTGGGAGGTAGTCACCTATCTTTAATCTCCCTTTTATAGAGGAGGAAATAGAGGCTTAGATGGGTTACATAGAAGTCAAGGGTAAACTTAAAGGTCAAGATCTTCCTGCTATTGATGGCTAAGTTTGGATTCAAAACAAGCCATGTGACTTAGGGCTCATACTTTCTAATCACTAGGCCTTACAGTCTCCCTAGAAAACTGGGATGCTCAGAGCCCATGTTTTCTATAATGCAGACAAAGATAATCTGTAGCAAGAAGAAAGAATAAAAAAATAGAAGGTGAGAATAGAGGTAGAGGTAGGGCCCTAACAGGGCTTGAGACCTAGCTTCCAGTTGTTCCCGAGGCTCAGGAACACCCATGTCATTTTCCAAACCTGGTTATTTCATCAGATGCTTAAGTCCTTCCAATAAACCCCACCCTTCTAGTTCCATTGGATGTGCTTTCTGCAACTCACAAAGCAGAAGTCCTACTAAAACAGGAAACAGAAGACAGTCTAGGTAATAATACTCAGAGCAGCATTAGTGATAGATTATCTCATCTATGCCAGGTTCTTTTGATTGCAAGAAACAAAGATTGAGTCAATTTACTAGAGCCAAGTTACTCATTACTCAGAGACAAATCAAAAGAAGGGCTTAGAAGAAAACATACGTGCACTAAAACCCGAGTAAACTGAACCACGAAGGCCTCAGGAAGAGTTAAAACTGCTTCAGTAGCACTGAGGTATAGCCACCCCCTCACCTCTCAGGGCTTCTTGGCTTCTCAGTGAATCAGTACCACTCTCTCTGGATCAGCCTTCTCAAATTACTCATCTTACAACTGGCTGCCAAAAGTAGCACTCCAGCCCCTGTACTTCTCTGGCCCTCCAGCTCCGGCACATACCACAACTGTAGCACCCCTTTGTGTCCCTTATTGCAGGTTTCCAAGAGAGAAGATTTCACTTCTGCTTTTCTTTTTAGATCAAAGTATAAGAGGCATAAGTCATGGGGTATAGTTTATGATCAGATGTCCAAATAGCTGTGGTCATGGTTATGTGGACTACTGCTCATCCAGTATGGTCAATGGGTAAGGATTTTACTAGAAAGAGGTGTGCGCAGGCCAGTAATAATTGGCATCTTTAAAGATTTTTATTTATTTATTTTGACAGAGAGAGATCACAAGTAGGCAGAGAGGCAGGCAGAGAGAGAGGAAGGGAAGCAGGCTCCCCGCTGAGCAGAGAGCCCGATGCGGGGCTCAATCCCAGGACCCTGGGATCATGACCTGAGCCGAAGGCAGAGGCTTTAACCCACTGAGCCACCCAGGTGCCCCAATTGGCATCTTTAATCAAGCCTGCTTAAATGTAATTTGAACTCTTGCCAGTAAAAAAAAAAAATTAAACACGATGCAAAGACCCATTCCCTAAAGACCCTCTCTAATTATCTCAAGTTGGCAAGAGAGTTCACCTTCTGGTGTTTGTAAGCTTGTGTGCTATCCTCTACCTCAAAATGCACCTTCTTCAAGTTCCCAGTCCCACATGCACCTGCCCCAAACACTCTGCATTGAGCTAGACTACTCCACTCACTTGGGAGTCTATTAATTTTTTTCTCCCCTTAACCACACTAAAGACTTTGCTTAGTAAAGCATTTTGAAGATTTAGAAAGTGACTGTTCAGTCTGCTTAGGATTTATATCCCAAACAGATGTGCCAAGAAGTCATAGGAATCAAACTGCTGTTCTGTGAGCAGAATAATATATTAACTTGCCTTTTAGCAGTTTCGATTACACAGCTGTACAAATTGCAATGGAGTCTTCATAGCTAAAGTTGCTTTTAGCAAAAGCACATCACTTCTTCAGGATGGAAGTTTTAACATAGCAGGCATCTTGAGGGGCATGCATCCTTATAAAAGACTTATTATTTGAGAGAAATTCATCTAGGAAATTGAGATTTGGTAGTACTTAACCTACCTTGAGGAATACTCTGCTTTTCATCATAATAGCTGAACTGGATATTATTTCATGATGAAAATAAGGAGCTCCTA
Organism: Taxidea taxus jeffersonii; assembly: GCA_003697995.1. NCBI lineage: Eukaryota > Metazoa > Chordata > Mammalia > Carnivora > Mustelidae > Taxidea > Taxidea taxus. The sequence goes on along the minus strand of ML105621.1, from coordinate 53,849 downwards.
AATAATGGTTCCATCATCTTACACTTTCAGTCTTTCTGAGCCTCAGTTTTCTCAACTGTTAAATCACAATACCGGTACCTATCTTACAAGGTTGTTGTAAGGAGCCAATGTAAGCTTTATATATAGCTTAACAAACTGCCAATCATAGTAAGTGCTCAACAAATGTTAGTTACCATAATTACTACATTTTGTTTCTCACCTTAGCAAATCAAAATGTATTTTTTAACAGTCTCTCATTTTACCTTTTCAACCTATGGGTAGGTATGGTGTTAAGTATATCCCCATTTCATAGTACAATTAACAGAAACAGGTTAGATAATTCAGGGTAAGTAATTTTTTCCAAGGTAACATAAACAATAATTCACATCTCTGACTTCTTTTTCCCCCCCACATCAGACAGGTCATGGGCAGAGGTAGTAACAAGGTTTGAGGGAGCCACATGTCACACAAATATGTGAACACCCAATCATCAAGCTTATGAACTACAAAAGGATCCCACATCTGTGACTTCTAATTGAATATTCCTTCTGCACAGAACTTAAGCTCTGTGATAGGGACTTTAGTGAAAGTAGAGGGCTAATATTATACTAAAGGAAGACTCCTCCACAACTTTCATCTAAGAATTGTTACTCAGCTAGAAATATATAAACCTCTACTTCTGGCAGCCTGGAAAGCTAGATGACCCGAGGACCTACTAGCTATGATACAAATCCTGATTTGAATCAAAACTAATATGCACTTAAAAGTTTTGCTAGATTTTGATGAGAGGAATCAAAAAGAAAAAAAAAAGTGAGCTCAAGAGCAGGGAGCAATAAGCAAACATAAAAGTCAGAGTTGTCATGGGCAAGTGCCAGTACCAGTCCAGGTCAGGGAGACTGAGCTTGGAGGCACAGTGCAAGGTGTGGAAATCATACCTGAGATTCCTTCCTGCTTTGAGTCTGGTTCTGCAAGAGGAGCTTCATATACCTTGAGATACCTCCTCAGTTGCATCTCAGACCTCCTCTCAGAATCAAATGCAAGTATTCTCTACAGTAAAGCAACTCCCAATTTGGGTCCCTGGGATTTCAATAAATTAAGTTCAAGAGAATATAAGCTCACAATTTTAAAAAATCACCAACACATAAACCACCATGAGTTAAGATCAACAGAAACAACAAGCAATAATTCATAAGAACTGAAGGACTGGACCTGGAGCTGTCATTTGCAGATTATTAAATAACCTTTTATGAACCATTTAAAGAAATCAAACATGGAACGAAATAGATTTAGAAATAAGAAACCAGAAAGATTAGTAAAGGAACTGAGTATTACTTTTTGGCCTCATAGCTATAGATTTTAAAATTAACAACTCAGTAAATTAAATCTGTTAAAGACAGGTTTAGTGACCTGGAGGTTATATCCAAAGGAATTACCCAGAGTACTAACACAGAGTACAGCAGACGGAAAATATGAAAGAAGGGTTAGAAGACATGGAAGGTAAAACAAGGCTTAACATGTCTAATCAGAGTTCTAGAAGTAAGGACGAGAGAGAACAGGAGAAAGCCTATATTGAAAAAAATAATGGCCAAGAATTTTCCTAAACTGACTGAAGATAAATCCACAGATAGAGAAAGCACAGCATATTTCAAGCATGATAAATAAAGAAAAATCCACACCAAGACATATTGCGATGAAATGGCACAATACCAAAAAATGAAGACCTTAAAAATCCCAGAGAAAAAAGCCAGGACACCTACAAAGAACAGACAATAAGCTACCAGAAGGCCTTTAAAAAAAAAAGGAATATAACAATAATTTATTAGTGCTCACAACACCCTCAGTAGTAGTTAGTTATTATTTCTATTTTAATGTAAGGAAATTTTGGCTGAGAGGGAAAGCCCAAGGTCCTGCAGATATACAGCAACGAGGATGTAGCTTAGAAATGCAAGAATGAGTAGAAAGTAGGTCATAAAACACTGCTTCAGCCATATGCAACAACATATGAATCTTAGGACATAATCTTAGGATGAATCTTAAAAACATAACACTGAGTGAAAAAAGCAGGTGGCAGAAAACTATATACAGAATACCATTTTTATAAAGTTCACAAACAAAACTAAATAATATATTGCTTAGAAATGCATACATGCATGATTAAATTATCTTAAAAAGCAAGAGACTAATTACTATAGACTGAATGTTTGTGTCCCCCTCCCAAAAATTCATGTGTTGAAACCTAATGCCCAATGAGATAATATTGGGAGGTGGGGCCTATGGGAAGTGAAACCAGGTCATGAAACCAGAGCCCTCATGAATGGGATTGGTACCCTTATAAAAGAAGCCAACAAAGGCTCCTGAGTAGTTCCTTCCACCATGTGAGGTTACTGTGAAGAGATTGCCACGTATGAACTGGGAAGTGGGCTCTCACCAAATGTGGAAGCGCACCATGCCAGCACGCTGAATTTGGACTTCCAGCCTCCATTAATGTGGGAAGTAAATATTTGTTGTTTATAAGCCCTCATCTGTGGTATTTTGTTAGAGCAGCCTGAACAGCCTACAACAGGACAATACACAAAATTTCAGGGTAGTAGTTACCGCTTCAGAGATGTAGCAGAAGAATGGAACAAGAAGCAGCACATGCTGCAGAAAGCAAAGGTTACACTCTAATTCTTAGACTGGTGTTGGGTAACAAGTATTCATTTCATTTCTGTATTAACACATGTGACTTCTATTCTTTTGCATGCATCAAATGTTACACAATAAAAATAAAATTGCCAACGGACTAATTTTTAACTGGATTTTTATAATGTATATTTAAAAACCACTGGTTAATCCTTCTGGAGTTTAATTGCCAAATTTTTGTAGTGAATCACAAAAAGGCTTCTTACATAATTAATGGAAGACAATGACGGAAGTCATTCCTGGCTTGATTTTAAATTCCTGGTCTTGTATTTTCTCTCCAAATAGAACAGTCTATTCATGCAGCTCTAATAGGTGTGCTATTTACATCATTTGTATGGCTATCTTTAACCATGCATTTTATTTTTTTATTTTTTTTAAGATTTTATTTATTTATTTGACAGAGATCACAAGTAGGCAGAGAGGCAGGCAGAGAGAGGGGGGGAAGCAGGCTCCCTGCCGAGCAGAGACCCCGATGTGGGGCTTGATCCCAGAACCCTGAGATCATGACCTGAGCCGAAGGCAGAGGCTTTAACCCACTGAGCCACCCAGGCGCCCCTAACCATGTATTTTAGATGGTAAAGAATAATTTCAATATAAGAAAAATATGTTTATAGGATACATTAGAAAAAATGTTTCACTTTGTGTTTTAGGTCACATAATTAAGTTCGTAACAAATGAAAAATTTGATGTCCCTTTTTGGGTAGTGGGATTATAAAATATGAAATTTCAATTTAATTTAATTTTAATTTTAATTTTGTGAGCCAGTTTTCTCAGATTTTTTTTTTAAGGCTTATTTATTTGAGAGAAAGAGCACACAGGTGAAGGGAAGGAGCAGAGGGGGAGGGAGAGAGTCTTAAGGATGGAGCCCGACTCAAGGTTCAATCTCAACACCCTCAGATCATGACATAAGCTGAAACCAGGAGTCAGATGCTTAAAGGCACCCCAATTTAAAATGCTTTATCCTATTGTCTGTATTTCCTGCATACTTAGTAGTTTATGATTATCATTAAAACATCTTTGAGTTGGATAAATTATCTGGCAAAAAATTGAGTTTTACACATTTTGGATGGTTGTGTGTGTATAATGCCATAATAGAGATCTTTATAATCTTCTCCTAATCAAAGTTCATAAACTTGACCTTCCCTCAAGAATTTCCTCCAAAATCTCAACATGTCATATTATCTCAGTACAGGAAAGTGTTTCCTAAACATAATACATGCAATTTTCCCTTCATGAATGAAAAATGAAGATTGTTTTCACAGGAGTAAACCAGCTTAGTAGTTTATTAAGTATAATGCATTATTAATTGGAAGACATGATTTAAAATATTTCTGTATAATTTTTCATTCTTTGAATAGTAATACAATCCGATATTAATACTATAATTTCCTAGAAAAGTAAAAAGGATTTTCTCATAGGTAATTAAGATAAGCTCTCAAGATGCATCCCTATTGAATATGTACTTACTAATATGTCAATCTCAAATCCTCCTTTTACAGTTTTTTAAAAATTCATTCATTCATTTTTTAAAAATTTTTTAAAGATTTTATTTATTTATTTCAGAGAGAGAGAGAGAGAGAGTGAGAGAGAGCATGAGAGGGGAGAAGGTCAGAGGGAGAAGCAGACTCCCCGTGGAGCCGGGAGCCCGATGCGGGACTCGATCCCCGGACTCCGGGATCATGACCTGAGCTGAAGGCAGTTGCTTAACCAACTGAGCCACCAGGCGCCCTCATTCATTCATTTTAAGTAGGTTCCATGTTCGAACTCATGACTCTGAGATCAAGAGTCGCATGCTCTACTGACCGAGCCAGCCAGGTGCCCCTCATTTTTTTTCAGTTTTTAAAACTGATGTTCATTAGCTTAAATATGTTTTTTAATGTAGAGTTGACTTTGGTATTTGCAAGGCATTTGTCCAAAGGCCTTTATGGTTCCTCAAATTTAAAACAAACAAACAACAGTAGCAACAACAAAAATAAAGCTCTATGGCTTAAAACTTGATCTATGTAGACAAAAATCAAGTTGCACAGAGAGAAGCAAAATACAAGAGAGCCAGAATCTTGACAGTGCCCCTGTACCCAATGTCACTGCTTCCTGAAACCTGGCTGCCTTCCAAGTTTACCCACATAATAAATTCCCTCTTTGGCTTTAAGCTACTGCATGTTGGTTTCTGTTATCTTCATCAAGAGTCCTAATACACATAATTATGCTGAACATTTGGTAATATATATAATTCATTCTGTTGTATGGACCCAGTGATTCTCAGTTAATCTTTTTGATATCTTACTGGTATCATGGAGCTAAGAATCCTTTTGTGAAAGAAAGGTACCTGAACCAAATGGATTCAATCTGACTTTTGCAAGCAGGATTTAAGGGCTGAAGGAGCATACCAAGTAAAGAGCATCCCTTACAGAAGGCTGCCCCTTCTTATTTGGGTGGTCCACAGGTTACAATGTGCAACTAGATTTAGGTGATAAATGAAAAGAGTAAAAAGATTTTCAATATACCAGTCCTCTGTAATATAGATAGTAGCTCTTTCTTTGAAGCCTAATACTGAAACCAGATGCTTAGTTTTATGACTTCCTTCTCTCAAACAACAAGATAAGAAGAAAAACATACATAAGTCAGTTAGTGTTATCAGGAAGTGATTATTAGTTTTGTTGAAAACATAATGCCTTTGGGGCTTTGAATGAAAGTACTAATTTAAACCATTCCTGGAATGAATAAATATTCAAACAGCGTGGTATATAAACTCTGCATGCCTCAGGCTAACATAAGTATTTATGACTCTCTCATGTGTGTTCTTCTTTGAGATTTTTCTCTTTCATCTGAAAAGTGATTCTTTCACCTGCATACCCTTTAGGAATCAAATTTAGATACAAAGCAGTGACAGCTTGGATCTTGCCCTCTGTATAATAAATCAACTGATGCAACTCCTTTCCATTAAGAACAGCTCACTAATAACCAAGTAAGCATGCTTTAAATTAAACTGATATACAAGAGTCCAGTCAAGTTGTAAATCTATGGATTATAGTCTCACCATATCTAACTCTACATTTTGTAAGAGTCCCTTAAAGTGTGTACATTTGGTAATTAACATTTTAGCCACATCAGGATTGAAATTACATATAGTGTCTCAAAATACTCTATAAATTCCTCGGAACAAGGAATGTCTTTCCTATCTTTGTACCTCTATCAGCTGCAAGCTGGCGTGAACTGGAGAGTTTAGTACTGTATGGAGTTGGATTAATAACAGTAATGGGAGAGTTGGCCAGAAGTGAATAGATGAAACAATATGGAAAGAATGTGGTACCAGGCTTAGCAAATGAGCAGAGGCCAATCAAGGGTAAGGAAAACATGGACTGGACGTGAGGGCAAGTATGAAGCAAAATTTTGTTCATACTGAAATACAGTCATATCCAGGATACGGAAACTTGGAAATTTCTTAAGACCCACTCTTTTGGGGCTATGTGGTTTTCAGGACTGGGTTTGATCTGCTTAGAGAATCAGAATGGCAGTGAGGGGAGATCAAGGAGGAGGTACTGCTATTAATTAAAGATTCATGATTGAGGGGCGCCTGGGTGGCTCAGTGGGTTAAAGCCTCTGCTTTTGGCTGAGGTCGAGGTTACAGGGTCTTGGGATTGAGTTCTGAATCGGGCTCTGTGCTCAGCGGGGAGCCTGCTTCCTTCTCTCTCTCACTGCCTGCCTCTCTGCCTACTTGTGATCTCTGTCTGTCAAATAAAAAATATATATATTGGGGCGCCTGGGTGGCTCAGTGGGTTAAAGCCGCTGCCTTCAGCTCGGGTCATGATCCCAGGGTTCTGGGATCGAGCCCCGCATCGGGCTCTCAGCTTGGCAGGGAGCCTGCTTCCCTTCCTCTCTCTCTGACTGCCTCTCTGCCTGGTGATCTGTCTGTCAAATAAATAAATAAATAAAACCTTAAAAAAAAAATATATATATATATATATATTTTTTAAAAAGATTCATGGGGCACCTGGGTGGCTCAGTGGGTTAAGCCTCTGCCTTCAGCTCAGGTCATGATCTCAGGGTCCTGGGATCGAGCCCCGCATTGGGAGCCTGCTCCCCCCCGCCCCCGCCTGCCTCTCTTCCTACTTGTGATCTCTCTGTCAAATAAATAAAATCTTTAAAAAAAAAAGATTCATGATTGAGCTGTTTGAGATGAAATGAGGATGTATGTATCTCAATCACAAATTCACATGTGCAGGAAATACAAGTTTGTTTTCCTATAATAGTTTCTATTTTAAGTTTCCATTCCATCAGGCGTATCAATCAGAAGATAGTAAGAAAACAGAAACCGCTGTAGGTGTTTCAGGCAGAAGGGGATTTAATACAGGAAATAAGATGCTTAACTCTTTGGAAAGAGCTGGGGAAGCAAACTGTTGAGTATGATGTTAGCTGTGAACTTGTCATATAACATTTATTACACTGAGATATGTTGAGATATGTTCTTTCTATACCTAATTTGTTGATTTTTTTTATCATAAATGGATGCTGAGTTTTGTTAAATGCTTTTTCTGCATTTATGCATAAGATTATGATTTTTTTAAAAAAAGATTTTATTTTTAAGTAATCTCTACACCCAATCTGGGCCTCAAATCCACAACCCCAAGATCGAGTCTCATACTACACTGACTGAGCCAGCCAGGCGCCCCCATATAATTTTTATCCTTCATCCTGTTAATGTGGTGAATTCTATTCATTGATTTGTTTATGTTGAACAATCCCTGCATCCCAGGGATAAATCCCATTTGATCATGATGTCTGAAGCCTTTTAATGTGCTGTTAAATTTGGTTTGCTAGTATTTTGTTGTGGATTTTTGCATCTTTGTTCATCAGAGATATTGGCCTGTAATTTTTTTTTTCTTGTAGTGTCCTCGTTTGGCTTTGGTATCAGGGTAATGTTGGCCTCAAAAGAAGCTTGGAAGCATCCTGTCCTCTTCATTGTTCTGGAAGAGTTTGAGAAGGATTGCCATTAATTCTTTAAATGTTTGGTCAAATTCACCTGTGAAGCCATCTGGTTCTGGAGGTTGTTTTGTTTTTTTTTTAAGATTTTATTTATTTATTTGACAGACAGAAATCACAAGTAGGCAGAGAGGCAGGCAGAGAGCGAGGAGGAAGCAGGCTCCCCGCTGAGCAGAGAGCCCAATGCGGGGCTCAATCCCAGGACCCTGGGATCATGACCCGAGCTGAAGGCAGAGGCTTAACCTACACTGAGCCACCCAGGCGCCCCCTGGAGGTTTTTTATTTACTGCTTCGATCTCTTTCCTTTTTACAGATTTGTTCAGATTTTTTTATTTCTTCACGATTCAGTCTTGGCAGATTGTACGTTTCTAGGAATTTATCCACTTCTTCTAGGTTGTCCAATTTGTTGGCATATAATTTTTAGTAGTCTCTTATGATTCTTTTTATTTCTGTGGTATCAGCTATAAGTCTCCTCTTTCATTTATAATTTTATTTTAGTTCCGTCTCTCTTTTTTTTCCCTTAGTATAGCTAAAGACTTGTCAATTCTGTTTATTTGTTTAAAAACTCTTCATCTTGTTGGTCTTTTGTATTTTCTTTCTAGTCTCTATTTCATTTTTGTCTGCTCTAATCTTTATTTTTTTCCTTCCTTCTGCTAACTTTGAGCTCAGTTTGTTCTTTTCCTAGTTTCTTGAGTGTAAATTGTTTATTTGAGATCTTTCTTTTTTCTTTTTTTCTAATGCAACCATTTATTGCTATGAAATTCTCTCTTAGAACTGCCTCTGCTGCATCCCATAAGTTTTAGTATATTGTATTTCCATTTCCATTTGTCTCAAGATGCTTTTTTATTTCCCTTTTCTTCCTTGACCTATTGGTTGTTTAGGAGCATGTTCATTTCCACATATTTGTGAATTTTCCAATTTTTCTCTTTTTTTTAAGATTTTATTTATTTATTTGACAGACAGAACTCACAAGTAGGCAGAGAGGCAGGCAGAGAGAGAGAAGGAAGCAGGCTCCCTGCCGAGCAGAGAGCCCGATGTGGGGCTCAATCCCAAGACCCTGAGATCATGACCTGAGCAGAAGGTAGAGGCTTTAACCCACTGAGCCACCCAGGTGCCCCTGTATATACAACTTTTACTTATCTATTCATCTGCCAATAGACTTTGGGTTGCTTCTGCATTTTAGCTATTGGGAATAATGCTAATAAGGCCCCCAATTTTTCTCTTTTTATTGATTTCTAGATTCATACCATTGTGGTGAGTAAATATACTCGATATGATTTCAACTTATATTAAGACTTGTTTTGTGGTCTGATATATGATCTATTTTGGAGGATGTTTCATGTGCATTTTGCTATCTGTTAAAGGAAATTACTTTCTCGGGGAGGATTTCAAGGGTACAAATCAAGAAAATCTTGGGGCGCCTGGTCCCCAAGACCTTTGGCGCAGGGTCTCTCTGCTGCCTTCGGCTCGGGTCATGATCCCGGCGTCCTGGGATCGAGTTCCGCGTCGGGCTCCTTGCTCAGCAGGGAGCCTGCTTCTCCCTCTGCCTCTGCCTGCCACTCTGTCTGCCTGTGCTCACTCTCTCTGACAAGACCTTGGGCGCATTGGTCTCTTTGGGCAGGGTCTACATCTGTGTCTCCCACAGCACTTAGCAGTGCCTTTAGCATAGCAGATGCTCAGTAATTTTCAGTGAATCAACCACTTGGTTCTTGCTCCACTCCCACAGCAATTCACCTGAAGTTTGAGGGTCTGTATATGCTCATTGCAACTCCTTTGCCTACTTGGGAACATCTCGCTGTCCTTTTCCTCTCTTTCTTTATTCTTTACCTCTACAACAATTCTCATTGCTTACTCTTGCTGCCCTGCCCCATCTCCCATACAATGGCCCCTTCAGAGATATACCCTTTCAGTAGCTGCTGATCTCTCCCTTTACCTCCTGCTCTTTCTGATGTTTAAATATCCTTAGATCTATTGCTAGATGGCCTGGAGGCTCACTGTAACCAGATTTCACCTATTCAAATATGACAGGCAGGATGGCCTCAAAGTATAACTTGCTCCCAGTTTCATCCAGCCCTAGAGAGGGCAGTTCTTGGAACTGAGCCCAACATTAATAACCCGGTGGAAAAAAGAGACAAGAGTAGTACCTGCCTTATAATCATGGTGCATTAGCCTTTTTATGTAAGTAGTTTTTCTTGTAAGAGGCAAGACCCAACTTGTTCTAGATATAAAACCGCATCATAAGCTAGGTTCTACTGTAACAGTTACCCACTTGATGATCTCAAAACACTAAAATTTGAAGTTATAAGATATGCCTATGAAGACTGAATACATCAATTTGGGTTTTTCTAGCAAATGCCTACACTTAATCTTAGCCAAAAGGCCAAGAAGCAAATGCCTAATACACATACACACACACAGACACACACACACATACACACACACACACACACACACAGAGTTTTTTGTGTTTTTTTTAAATATTCTATTTATTTATTTGATAGAGAGAGATACAGCAGGATAGGGAACATAAACAGGGGAAGTGGGTGAGGAAGAAGCAGGCTTCCCACTGAACAGGGAGCCCGATGTGGGGCTTGATCCCAGGACCCAAAGATCTAGACTTGAGCCCAAGGCAGACACTTAACGACTGAACCACCGAGGCCACCTCTACTCCCCTCCACACAGCTTTTAAGAGAAATTTTTCTAACCATGACTCTGTACTGTAATTAGAGGGGAGGTATCTGCCACATTCTACTAGTAAGATTCTTGGGCTTAGAGAGGTCTGCTGATGGGTTCAATGGCCTACAGCAAGAAATTGAATCTGGTTAGATCACTTTGTATAGTAAGTGAACTTTCTTTGAACTCTCATCTCTCACTTTCTTACACATGACATGTTTTGTTGAAATCTCATCTCAGTTTCTTATATGTGACACCTAAATTTCCATTTTTTTCCCTTCCTAGGAAGAAAAATGTTTTTCTTTTCTTTTTTTAAGATTTTATTTCTTTATTTGAGATAGAGAGTGAGAGAGCATGAGCCAGGGGACAGAGGGAGAAGGAGAAGCAGGCTCCCCACTGAGCAGGGAGCCCACGTGGGACTCAATCCCAGGACCCCGGGATCATGACCTGAGTCAAAGGCAGATGTTTAACGAACTGAGCCATCTAGGTGTCCCCTAGGAAGAAAATTTTCACTAGACAAGGTGATGTGTGGTAAGCAAATACACTGCACATCAACACAACTAGAGCCGACACTACTAGTTGCCCACCCCAAATATGTTCTCTCCTTCTTCCTTACTAAGAAGACCCCTATATTATTGGAGGCATCAATATATCCAGCTAAAAGAACAGCTTCCCTTAAAAAACATATGGCTTCATGACTAAATTCTGGACAGTAAGATAAAAGCAAAAATGTTATGAGGGACTTGGGGACAGACTACTTAGAGGTGAACTTAATCAGCTGGGGGTGCAGTCCTTTAGCCCTTCCTCTTTTTTATTGGCTGTAATGTGGATATAACAGCTGGGTTTCTAATAGCCACATTAAACCATCACTTCACTAGCAAAGCACAAGAATGGCTGATCTATAACCTAAAAGGAACCCTGATGTCTGAAAACTATGGTGCTGCCAAATCAGCCCTAAATACATACCTCCTTCTAAACCTCTTTCACATGAAAGAAAAATAAAATACCACATTTAAGTCATTGTTATTGTGAATTTTCAGTTATGTATGTGTGAATATAATCATACCTGACAAAATAACACTAGTAAAAAATTTTGTTGAGTTCTAAACAGGTGAACTAGGATGTACTTAAATCTTTCTTCCTTTTGGGGCACCTGGGTGGCTCAGTGGGTTAAGCCTCTGCCTTGGCTCGGGTCATGGTCTCAGAGTCCTGGGATCAAGCCCTGCATTGGGCTCTCTGTTCAGCAGGGAGCCTGTTTCCTCCCCTTCTTTTTCTGCGTGCCTCTCTGCCTACTTGTGATCTCTCTCTCAAATAAATAAATTAATTAAATATTTTTAAAAACTTTTTCTTCATCTCAAATACATTATAAAGTGACTAAAAGCCAATCTATTTCAATATTTATATAATATTCTTTACCTTTGAGGGTGGAGTGATTATAAGATACATGAGGAAGTTTATGGGATGCAGATAAAGTTTGTATCTTCATCAGGTGTGTTCAGTTTGTGAAAAGGCATTGAGATGTTTTGAGATGTGCACTCTTTGTATGCATTTTATACATCAATAACAAGCTAAAAATTATATCCACAGTAAATTAGTCTTTTGGGTGGAATTATTAATCAGAATAGTTAGGATTAAATATTTAAAAAATTAAGTCCTCAGAGAATTGTGAAGATTAAATGAAATAATGAATGCAAATAATTCAGTTTTAACCTATCGAGTCCATGCATCCCATGAATATTTTTGGGGAACTTACTATGCACCATTACTATTAGAGTCAGCTATTACTATTACTATATAATATAATTGTATGCTTATTTATGTTTCTCCCAAAGACTAATAAGCTTCATGGGGACAGGGACTATATCTGTTTTGCTCACATTGTACACACAGCTCAACACAGTGCCAGGCAAACAGCAGCTCCCAAAGTAATGAATAACTGAATGAATATGTTATAGGTTATATAACCTCTTGCAGCCACTAGAAGAATGTACTTCAGTTTCAAACTGATGTAGAAGTGATCTTTTAGAATTCATTCGTAAATTAGAAGCAATCTAAGGCTCTTCAGCATCAGTATTAAATCAAGAACTACAAGTAAAAATTCTGGCAATTCTCTTAACGCTTCAGAAATTATGTAGTCCAAAATATAAGAGGATGAAAATCATAATGCAATTATCACAAGAAACCATCAAAAGCCCTTAACTACACTAGTTAAAAAGACTGGAACAGATTAACTTTTTGATATCATAATGAAAATGCAAACACTATGACTAACACATACCATATCAAAATAGAACACTTTCATTGCATGGCAAGAGAGAAAAGATGTCTGTGTTTTAAGCAATCAAAGAACAAAATTGAAAATGCAAGCAACTGGAAAATGGCAGTCCATAGAAATTCCTTGTTAAAATACGGTAAATGTAGGACTATAAATTTTCTATGTAATTTAGAATATTCTCCTTGGTGGTTAAAAAAGAATTGTCTAGATTTCAAAAGGAGAGAAATATCAGTTGACATCTATAGGAGACCTATTTTGGGGGTGCATTCCCAGCCCACAATCCTTTCTGTGAAAACTGCTTCCTTCACAAAAGGGCAAGCTTACACAACCAATTCTGTCACATAACACTCCAGCCACAACTTACTGGACAATTAGAGGACCCTTCACCTAAGCTGAACCTATCAGAATCTTTCTCATGAGAATCTGAATTAGCAGGTCTTTTTTTTTTTTTAAGATTTTATTATTTACTTGAGAGAGTGAGCGATACAGAGTGAGAGCAATAGAGAAAGAATGATAGAGCATGAGTTGGGTGCGGGTGGCAGGGGCAGAGGGAGAGGGAGAGGGAGAAGTAGACTCCCGGCTGAGCAGGGAGCCTGATTTGGCACTCTATCGCAGGACCCTGGGATCCTGACCTAGCTGAAGGGAGATGCTTGACTCACTGAGCCTCTCAGGAGCCCCCTGAGTTAGTAAGTCTTGAGTCTGCCGGTAGTGGTGAGCTCCAGAACTAGAAGGTCAACTAGAGGGCGCCTGGGTGGCTCAGTGGATTAAAGCCGCTGCCTTCGGCTTGGGTCATGATCCCAGGGTCGTGGGATCGAGCCCCATATCGGGCTCTCTGCTCTGCAGACAGCCCGCTTCCTCCTCTCTCTCTCTGCCTCTCTGCCTACTTGTGATCTCTGTCTGTCAGATAAATAAATAAAATCTTAAAAAAAAAAAGAAGGTCAACTAGAGTTAGGGCTCAGGTTGGCACCAAGCCTATCTGAAATTTCACAAAAGCCAAAATTATGGGGGAGCAGAAACTGTACATAAGTAAAAGAAGTCTTCTTGGAAATAAAAAAGGAAAATGGAATATAGGTACAAAAAGTACAGAAGCAAGGCACCATGAGTAGGGTGCAGGGTAGAGGAAGGAGATCTGTTCCTGAATTTTAATTCCTATGATATCTAGCTGACAATGTTTCATACTTTTTTAAAATCATTAAAGTAATCAATTAACACCCTATCCCTGTCCAGTGTCCCCAACCCTACTTTTTATTTGAACAAATATTTCTTCAGCATTGACCACTTGTCAGACACTGTTCTTTGCATCAAAGATACAGTAGTAAATAAAAAAGAAAAAAATCATTGTTATTGGGGTCAAGTGGGACAATTACAATGAACATATAAACAGATAATTATAACAGACTAGTAAATGCAGTGACATAGATAAATGCAAGATACTATGAGAAAAGAATAGCTTACTTGGCTTAGGGTTACTCACAATCAACATTTTATTTGAAATAGTTTGAGTCAAGTTTTGTATCTTGCAACCAAAAGAACAAAAAGAACCCCTGCTTGAACATCTTATTTAAATACATTTTTTTAAGATTTTATTTATTTATTTGAGAGAGAGATCACAAGTAGACAGAGAGGCAGACAGAGAGAGGGGGAAGCAGGCTCCCCGCTGAGCAGAGAGCCTAATGCCGGGCTCGATCCCAGGATCCTGAGACCATGACCTGAGCCAAAGGCAGAGGCTTAACCCACTGAGCCACCCAGGCATCCCTTAAATACATCTATATTGTTCCCCCTTAACCCCCACCTCCAAGGAATGGTTAACCTACCTAGGTTAGAATTTAGGCCCCACCATTCATTAGCACATGACTTAGCTCATATTATAGAACCTCTTTGTGCATCAGTTTTTTCTTTTACCTCATGGGATTGACTGTGAAGATTCAGTGGGAAATTCATATGCAGGGCTTTAGAAGTGTGCCTGACATTTGATAAGTACATTGCAATTGTCAGTTGCCATTATTATTGTTTGTTGCTGTTGTAACCATTATGTTCATCTTGTGTTCGCTGCAGTTTGAAGAAGTTTCATCTGGGAAAGGCAGGGTGGCAGTATTTGCTTATACTGATTGCCATGCTTAAGGCTGGTCCTCAGCATACACAGAGATTAGTTAGGGTTAGTCATACAGGTAAGGAGGTATTGATATAGAGATAGAGATAGAGATGTACTAATTATTGTATCACAACAAATTTTATTGTCAAATAAATAGGAAGTTCTGGTGAAGACACTGGCTCTACTGACTGCTATCAGAGATCCAGGCTAACCACTCTCTTCCATGAACATAAACTCTTTACAAGCAGACTACAGACTTTTTTTCTTAGTAATAACCTCAAGCCAGGCCTCCTCCAGGAGAGTATTCATAGACCACTTGATTGGATTTTGGGTGTGCCCAAATCTTCTATCTTAACTTTAACAGAGATTTCTTAGATCTGTCATTCCTGCTGATGGGTGATCTCATCCATCAAAAGAACTTTTGAGTTTCTTCTAATTTTGTTTCTCAGAAGGAAATGTTAACTTTAGCTTTAGCCTTGCGATAATCCCCAATATGAAAGATCATGTCAACCTTTTAAACATAGCTTTGTGCCATTTAAAGTTACTGTGTGCTTTGGCCATAATAAAATGAACTAATATTTCTCAAGATAAGTTGAGTCTAAAATTGTCTCCCTCCAATCTTCTTGGAATCCTTGCTATTTAGACATCTCCAGAGGAACAACTGCTTAAAGCTTTGACTCGTCTACACGAGAGAGAGAGAGTGCTTGGCACTTAAGTATGCTTTAATAGCTATCACTCTACAGAACAGATGCTTGTGTGTTTCGTGGGCATCATAAATATTAAGAACGATGTTATATGGCTTGGAAAGCACTTCCCATTAATTGTTAATGCTCACTATGTGGATACGAGAGGGAGATTCCTTGGGGGAAAATCAAGATACATTTTTATGTCTAGCATTACTGTATTTCAATTTCAAGGCTGAGGCTGAAGAGAATTAGTCACTGATTTCTTGAATATAATATGAAAACTCTAATTAATGTAATGCTTGGTATCCCTTGTTCCTTATAGGTCCATAATGAGATATGTAATATATAACTATAACAGAGGTGTGATGGAAGAAGGCAGAGGTGGATTTAAAGACAAGTTTCACCTCTTCGTGACTCAGTGATCATGAACTCAATTATTAATTAGCCTTTCTGAATTTAGTTATTTAACCTATAAAAAAGAGGCTAATGATACCTGATGTTATGAAACTTTAATAAGAAATATATGTAAAGATCCAGATCAGTACCTGGATTCCAGTTAATTTTGCTCTGTTGTCAAATTAGAGATGGTGAGTGCTTGATGTGGACTATGCAACAAAAATGGCCAGTGTGTATCTAAATTCTCTGAGTTTTTGGCACTTTAGATCGTTGAAGTTTTCTCATACAGAAGGCTTTGCCTAGGAGTACCTGGGTGGCTCAGCCAGTTAAATGTTTGCCTTTGGCTCAGGTCATGATCTCCAGGTTTTAGGATCTAGCCCTGGTCAGGAGTCGGGCTCTCTGCTCAACAGGGAGTCTGCTAGGTCCTCCCTCTCCCCCTGTCTTTCCCCATCTCACTCACTCATGCGCTCGCGATCTCTCTCTCTCTCAAATAAATAAATAGATAAAATAAAATAAAGAAGAAGTCTTTGCCCAGTGAGACTACAGATTCTTCACTGATATCCCTTCACTGATATCACTAGGAAGGCCTAGTGCCTACTGTTCTTTCCTTGTTGACCATGTCATTTTTTCATTCATTTATTGAGGGACCACTAGAATCATGAAGATGATATGGTCTCTGACCTGAGCATGTTCATAGTCTAGCCGAGAACAAAGATGCAAAAACAATTCCAACATCATGTGATAAATATTATCTCTAATCAAGGCAAGGCAGAGGTCTGTGGAAGGACAGAGGAAGCACATAGTTTTGTTTAGCTGACAGACATAGCTATATTAAGAAATGAGAAATCGAGGTACCTGTACCAGGCAACAAAACATATGGGATGCTATGAAAAACAGAAATGTGCTAGTTAACTCGGGTTTCTGTACAAAACTACCTACCTTCTTGGTAAAAGATAATTTGGTTTTGCTACCACCAAAGAAAACAATGCTTTCATGTGAAAATTAAAAACAAAAAACAAAAAAACAAAGACCTTCTCTCTAGAACTGACCTATGTCTGTTGATTAGTTTTGCTATGAGCAGCTGCAGATGAAGTCAACTGAAATTCTGAAATCAAATCATGCATAACACCAAGCTGTTTTTTCTGGAATGAATTTTAAACTGTTGAACAAAGCCTAAATTTTAAATTCTTTGGTATGTCTCCCAAGTAGTCTGATTCAGTAAATTGCAAAAGAAAATAGAAATGAGAACAAGAATTACAGAAAAGGGAGATTTCTTTTTTCCAGAACATTGACTCTACTTTGGCCAATGGGAGTCAGACTTTTTTTTTTCTCTTTTTTTAACATAATAATAAAAACATTGTTGGAGCGCCTAGGTGGCTCAGTGGGTTAAGCCTCTCCCTTCGGTTCAGGTCATGGTCTCAGGGTCCTGGGATCAAGCCCCACATCTGGCTCTCTGCTCTCACAGAGAGCTCTCCTCTCTCACTCTCCTCTCTCTCTCTCACCTGCCCCTCTGCGTATTTGTGATCTCTCTCTCTCTCTCTGTCAAATAAATAAATAAAATCTTTAAAAAATATATTGTTTTCTCTCTAGCCTTACCTAGCAAATGTTGAATAAATAATTTTTAAAAAAAAATTTTAAGAAGTTCCAAATGATTAGTCTACGTAAGACATTTTTGTGTCTCAAACTTTCCCTGGAAGAGGAATAGAATGGGAAAGGTATCACAGAGGAAGTGACTTGCTGCTACTTTGGGGGATAAAGTTTGTTTGGGAGGAAGGAGGGAAAAAGAAATGCTCCCTCTTCCCCCAGATTGCCCATATGAATGTCTCTGATTTCCTACACATACAGCTTTCTCTCTTTGGAATAGCCTCTCCTGCATCTGCCCATTTCACCATCATGCTGGTGAGGCACAACCATTTGTTAGCATTTCTTAGAGACTCCCAAATTGGCTAACCCGCTGAAATAACTGCCAAGGTATTTCTTGGCACATTATTTTGACCAAAGGTTATTAGTTAGGATTCCTATGTGGTATTGGATGTTTATTAGACTTGGGCATGTGTAGCTTTGGAATATCTGCATCCAGGAGAACAATGTAAGGGAAGAAGAAAATATGGCCATTAGCATAGGAATCTAGTTAGTTGTTCTTTTAGGCACCAAGAAGTAGAATCCAGGATTCTCTTTTCTTGAGTTTCAAAGTAAAAGTTTCCCTTTAAATCCTAGAGTGGAGAAAGTGCCTCCAGATACTAGTGGCTATAAGCCCATTACTCCATAGAAAGCAACCAAGGACAGCTGAGTAGGGCTAATGGTCTGAGTGGGGTCGCTGAGTACCAGGCTCTGTCTTCTCCACGTCTAGCCAAAGGCTGAGAATAAATGCAAAGCCTAAAATTTGACTACAGTCATATTTTACTTCCACTACAAACCCTGAGTGTGTACAGAGGGGTTCATTCCATACCTCTATGCCTTTACACTTCCCTCATACCCCAGCTAGGTACAGATATAACTCTTTATACTGTAGGCCCTGGAACCCCCCAAGTAGAATATACATCTTCCTAACTCCTGTCTTTCAACCTCAAATTCTTATGAGTACATCTGTAATCTCTGTACCTTGTAAGGGCACCAAAGTAGGTTTTATTATAGTCTACAAGGAAAACTGGGACAATGAAAGGGGCCCTTTAGAATCATAGAATATTAGTCCTCTCAGAGGATGTTGCCCAGCCCCTTCATCATACAGATGGGTAAGCTAAGGTCCAGTTACATAGCTTTTCAGTGAAGGAACTAATACTCACATCCAGGACTCCTCATCTGAAAACCTTTTTCACTCTTCCACCTTGACTTCCATATGAAAACGCTATTGTAGAAATCAGAACATTATAAGAAATGAAATATTTTGCCACCAGGCTGGCATGGTGAAAAGAGCCCATGATTCAAAATGGAAGAAGTGAATTTGATTCTGATCATAATTACTAGGTATGTAATGTTTCTGAATCCAAATCTCAGTTTCTTTGTCTACAAAATGGGCTAGTTCTATTATAAGACTGTTGTGAAGATGAGACTACTTTGTAAATCACAAAACATACAAACAAGGAACTCTACACAAAGGGTCTGAACTGGTGAGAGGTCAGGAAGGGACTCCTTACAAGCTAGGCTTTAGGGCTCTGAAATTATGTGCAAAGTGTTTTGTGTTTGTGCATTTTTCTGGAAAGTGGATCCATAAATTACATTAGATTTTTTTTCTCAGAAGAGGTTAAGAATAGCCACTGATTTTATTTTTTTTTACTTTTTTAAAAGATTTTATTCATTTATTTGTCAGAGAGAGAGAGAGAGAGAGAGCGAGCAAACAAGCACAGGCAGACAGAGAGGCAGGCAGAGGGAGAAGCAGACTCCCTGCCGAGCAAGGAGCCTGATGTGGGACTTGATCCCAGGACGCTGGGATGATGACCTGAGCCGAAGGCAGCTGCTTAACCAACTGAACCACCCAGGCGTCCCAAGAATAGCCACTGATTTTAGTACTCAACACCACTATCACTGATCTGAGAACTGTTCTAGTTCCACAGAAAGATGAATAAAATGTAATCTTTGAGCTAGAGAAACCATTTTTTTTAAGAGAGAATCTTTTTTTTTTAAGATTTTATTTATTTATTTGATAGACAGAGATCACACAAGCAGGCAGAGAGGAAGGCAGAGAGGGGAAGGGAGAAGCAGGCTCCCTGCTGAGCAGAGAGCCCGATGTGGGACTCGATCCCAGGACGCTGGGATCATGACCCGAGCCAAAGGCAGCGCCTTAACCCACTGAGCCACCCAGGCGTCCCTAGAAAAACCATTTTTGAGAAATTCATGGAATTGCCAGGTAAAAACACAAGTTGCCACTTAAATTTGATAAAAAATAAAAATTGGTGGGCACCTGGGTGGCTCAGTGGGTTAAAGCCTCTGCCTTTGGCTCAGGTCATGATCTCAGGGTCCTGGGATCAAGCCCCTTATCGGGCTCTCTGCTCAGCAGGGAGCCTGCTTCCCCCTCACCCCCATCTGCCTCTCTGCCTTCTTGTGATCTCTGTCTGACAAATAAATAAATAAATAAAATCTTTTTAAAAATAAAAATAAAAATTGTTAAGTATAAGTATGTCCATGTAACATTTATCTGAAATTAAAATTAACTGGGAATCCTGTATTTTTATTTGCTAAATCTAACAACCTTAGGCATTTACTCTCATCAACAGAGAAAAGGTGACTTGTGTTTCAGTGAACTTGCCTCCAGATCTTGCTGTAACTCTTTCCCACTGGCAGAGAATAGAATGGGGATGATAATATGTTCAAGACACAAAGACAGAAGTCACAGAGGGGACACATTAAAGATTAGACACCTTCGGAATCATTTTGAATTAAAGCATGTTACCCTTTTGATGCCACAGCAGGGGAAGATTCAAGCTTTGTGTAATCTGAAATCTATAAGATATTGGGGACCCTCTTTAAGAAAAATAATGCAAAGTTACAAGAACAAATTATACAAAGTATAAAACTTTATGTTTATTTGAATAAGAAAAAATTGTAACAAGCTAGTGGGGCCTTGAAGCTCAGACCAGTGCCTAGCACATAGTAAGCACTTGAGGGAAGAAAGAAAGAAAGAAAGAGGGAGGGAGGGAAGGAGGGACGAAGAAGAAGAAAAGAAAAGAAAGAAAGAGAAAGAAAGAAAGAAAGAAAGAAGGGGGAAGGGAGGGAGGGACGGAAGGGGAAAGGAGAGAAGAAAGATAAATAGATTGATTCTTGGAAGATGACAGAACAGGAAGCACTGGAAATCTGGCTTCCCACCTAGATGACTGATCCATTCTGTCTGATGTAATTTTGAAACTATGGAGTTTATGGAAGGCTTACAACTTCTAGAGGAAAACTGGAGGTAAACTATGATTAATTTTAGTCAATTTCAGTTTTTAGCTCAGTGGCAATGACCTATGCCCCACCCCCCTGCCTCATTGTAGTGCATGTATGTATTGCTGGAGCACTTTTCACACAGCTTGCAGAAGTCATAGTGGGTAAAATGGACCCTGATCTCCAAATATCAGGGATCTGTGCTCTGATCGTTCATTATTGCTTCTGATCACAAATGTGCAGATAATGAATCTATGGCCCTTATTTTTGCACACATACATCCTGTTGTTGCAAGCCATCCCCCTCTGGTTAAAATGATTTCCAGAGAATTTAAAGCATCAGTACCTTTTTCTCCCCTTAATTTTTCTTTTTAGCCCTTTTGGTAGCCAGACAGTGAAGACTAAGACAGTCAAAAACAAACCCATACACAGAGGAAATTAGAAAATCATCATGCATGCCCAAAGGAAGGTATAAGCTAAGACAGTATCTGAGAAGACCTTAAGTTTACATCTCAGGCTAATCCTTGGCACAGACAGAACTCCTCCCCACCCCTCCACCCCCAAACTAGAACTTAAAACAGCAAACCCTGGTGAAGGAAGATAATCTGATTTCCAGAGTTACCACATTATTAGAGTATTAGATCCTATGTACAATTTTTTACAAAATCCACAAAACATACAAAGAAACAGCATGAGGGGCACCTGGGTGGCTCAGTGGGTTAAGCCTCTGCCTTTAGCTTGGGTCATGATCTCAGGGTCCTGGGATCGAGCCCCGCATCGGGCTCTCTGCTCAGCAGGGAACCTGCTTCCCCCTCTCTCTCTGCCTGCCTCTCTGCCTACTTGTGATCTCTGTCTGCCAAATAAATAAATAAAATCTTAAAAAAAAAAAAAAGAAAGAAAGAAACAGCATGATATGGCCCAGTCAAAGGAAAATAACAACAGAAACTGTCCCTGGGGAAAAAAAAAAAAGCCTGGTGGTGAATCTACTAGACAGATTTTAAAACAACTGTCTTTTTTTTTTTTTTAAGATTTTATTTATTTCTTTGACAGAGAGAGACAGTGAGATAGAGCAGGGAGAGTGGGAGAGGGAGAAGCAGGCCCCCCACCTAGTAGGGAGCCCAATGTAGGGCTCAATCCCAGGACCCTGGGATCATGACCTGAGCCAAAGGTAGTCATCCAACCAACTGAGCCACCCAGGTGCCCTAAAACAACTGTCTAAAGATGCTGAAAGAACTAAAGAAAGATGTGGAGAAAGTCAAGAAAATAATGTATGAAACAAAATGTAATAAGGAGAGAAACCTTAAAAGAAACCAAAAACAAATTCTGGAGTTGGAAAGTACAATAATTAAAATGAAAAGTTCACTAGAGGGATTCATAAGCAGATGTGGGCAGGCAGAAAAAAGAATCAGTGAACCTGAAGACAGGACAATGGAAATTATTGAGTCTGAGAAACAGAAAGAGAAAAGATTGATGTGAACAGAGCCTAAGGGAACTGTGGGTTACCATCAATAGGACCACCATAAGTATTATGGGAATCCTAGAGGAAGGAGAAAGAGAAAAAGATCCAGAGAGAATACCTGAACAAATAATGGCTAGAAACTTCCCACATTTCATGAAATATGTGAATATAAATGTCCAAGAACCTCAATAAATGCCAGGATGAACTAAAAAAGACCCACTCCAATATAAATTATAATTACACTGTCCAAAGACAAAGACAAACAGAATCTTGAAAGCAGAAAGAAAGAAGTAATTTGTCACATAAAAGGAGTCCTTAATAATATAATCAGCATATTTTTCATGAGAAGTCTTGGAGGCCAGAGATAGTGAGCTGATATATTCAAAGTGCTAACAGAAAAAATCAACAGTTAATGAAGAATCTTATATTTGGCAAAACTGTCTTTTAAAAGTAAGGGAGAAATAAAGACATTCTCAAATAAACAGAAACTAAAGAAGTTCATAATCACCAGACCTGCCTGCAAGAAATACCAAAAGAAGTCCTACATCTTGAAATAAAAGCTATATGAATAAAGACCTCAGTAAGTGTAAATACATAGGCAAATATAAAAGCTGCTATTATTAAAACAATGGTGTGTAACTCCACTTTTTGTTTTCTACACAATTTAAGAGACAAATACATTATAATATTGTTAGTTTATGTTTGGGGATACAAAGTTTATAAGATATAATTTTATGACATAACAAATGAAAGAGGTAAGGACAGAGTTAAAGGTGCAGACCTTTTATGCGTTATTCAAATTAAGCTGGTATAAATTCAAACTAGAGTGTGTTACAACTAAAGTTATAAAATAGCAAATGTAATCACTATAGTAACCATGAAGAAACTATTTAAAGAATATAATAAAAAAAGAATACACACAAAATGAAATGATAAAGAAATATGAATGTTTCACTAAAAAAAAAATCAAACTAACTACAAAAGAAGGCAGTAATACAAGGAATGAGAGTCAAAAAGAACTATAAGGCATGTAGATAACAAATAGCAAAATGACAGAAATTCATCCTTATCAGCAACTACTTTAAATATAAATGGATTAAATTCTCCAATTAAAAGACAGATTGGCATAATGGATAAAAACACATGACCCTACAGGACTCACCTTAGGTCCACAGAGATAAATAGGTTGGAAATGAAAGAATATTCCATGCAATAGTATAATGGCTATAGTAACATCAGACAAAACAGACTTTAAACCAAAAAAAGGTTATAAGAGACCAAAAAAGGACATTATATATAAATAGAAGGTTCAATACCTTCAAAAAGAGCAAAAAGCAAAAAGAGAACAATTACAAACATTCATGCACCTAATGACTGACCATCAAAATATATGAACCAAAAATTGAGAGAACTGAAGAAGAACTAGACAATTCTACAATAATATTGGAAGTTTCAATATCTCATTCTCAAGAATGAATAGAACAACTAGATAAGCACATGCAAAAAAATGAAGTTGGAGCCTTACCTAACACCATATACAAAAATTAACTGAAAATGGATTCATGACCTAAATGTAAGACCTAAAACTATAAAACACTTAGAAGAAAACATACGAGAAAATCTTCACATTTGATTTGGCAGTGGTTTCTTGGCTAAGACACTAAAGACATAGGCAAAAAAGAAAAAATAGACAAATTGGACTACATATAAATTAAAAATTTTGTGCATCAAAAGACTATCAAGAAAGGGGACGCCTGGGTGGCTCAGTTGGTTAAGCAGCTGCCTTCGGCTCAGGTCATGATCCCAGCGTCCTGGGATCGAGTCCCACATCGGGCTCCTTGCTCGGCAGGGAGCCTGCTTCTCCCTCTGCTTCTGCCTACCACTTTGTCTGCCTGTGCTCGCTCTCTCTCTATATATAACAAATAAATAAATAAAATCTTTTTTAAAAAAAGACTATCAAGAAAGTAAAAAAGCAATGCCAAGAATGGGATAAAATATTTTTAAATTATATCTGATAAAGGGTTAATATCCAGAATATATACAGCATTCCTAAAACTCAACTGAAAAAAAGGGGCAAAGGACTTGAGTAGACATTTCTCCCAGGAAGATAAACAAATAGTCAATAATTACATGAAAAGATGCTTTAACGTTTTTAACCATTAGGGAAACACAAATAAAAACTATAATAAGATACCACCTCACACCCATTAAGATGGTTTCTATCAAAAAAGTGAAAATAACAAGTATTAATGAGGATATGAAGAAATTAGAACTCTTGTGCACTGTTGGTAGAAATATAAAATGGTACAACTGCTACAGAAAATGGTATGGAGATTCTTTAAAAATTAGAAATGAGGGGCGCCTGGGTGGCTCAGTGGGTTAAAGCCTCTGCCTTCGGCTCAGGTCATGATCTCAGGTCCTGGGATCGAGCCCCACATCGGGCTCTCTGCTCACAGGGATTCTGCTTCCTCCTCTCTCTGCCTGCCTCTCTGCCTACTTGTGATCTCTGTCTGTCAAATAAATAAATAAAGTCTTTAAAAAAATTAGAAATGAAATTACCATATAATCTAGCAATTCTTCTTCTGAGTATACAACTAAAAGAACTGGAGGCAGGGTCTTAAAGAGGTTTACCTGTATTCAAAACAGCATTATTCACAAGCTAATATATGACAAGCAATCCCAGTGTTCATCAATAGATGAATGGATGAGCAAAATATGCAATACACATACAATGATATATTATTCAGGATTAAAAAGGAAGGAAATTTTGACATGCTACAATATAGATGAACTTAGAGGACATTATGCTAAGTGAAATATGGCCAGTCACAAAAAGACAAATACTGTATGAAACCCCTTGTATGAGGTACTTAGATTGGTCATATCATTGAGATAGAAAATAGAATGGTCCACCTGTCCTATCCTGGGTGGCTCAGTCAGTTAAGCATCTGCCTTCAGCTCAGGTCATGATCCCAGGGTCTTGGGACTGAGCCCCAAGTCAGGCTCCCTGCTCAGCTGGGAGCCTGCTGCTCCCTCTCCTTCCT
>ML105621.1:0-28717 GCA_003697995.1 Taxidea taxus jeffersonii | reverse complement strand
GTCAGGCTCCCTGCTCAGCTGGGAGCCTGCTGCTCCCTCTCCTTCCTGCTCCTGCTCTCTCTCTGTCTCCTATAAATAAATAAAATCTTTAAAATAAACAAACAAACTATCCACAACAGGTAATATACTCATTATTGATTTTATAATTTACTGGCAAATATCAGCAGTAATTGTCCAGTTGGTCTTTGTGTTAGATTCTAAAAGTAGCCAATAATTGTTTTTTCATATATAGTGCATAAATTTTTTAAAGATTTTATTTATTTGACAGACAGAGATCACAAGTAGGCAGAGAGGCAGGCAAAGAGAGAGAGAGGAAGGGAAGCAGGCTCCCTACTGAGCAGAGAGCCCGATGTGGGGCTCGATCCCCGTACCCTGGGATCATGACCTGAGCAGAAGGCAGAGGCTTTAACCTACTGAGCCACCCAGGCACCCCTATAGTGCATAAATTTTTAATGAAGATTTTTCAGTTTAAAACTCTACTTTAAAAAATATACAGACATTATGGAATAAAATCCAAATTTTAAATTTATCTTATATTATGCACCATAAGCAATACTGATAGAGAAATTCTTGACACAGTTCCTTCTCAAAGCATTTGAAAGTTCATACAAATTTATGCATGGAACCCATATGAAAGGGCACCTATCAAAATGCTAGCAGTAACTTTCTCTGGGTGGTAATGAAATTACAGGCAATTTTTATCCTCTTTTCCCCTATCTATATTTTCTGGTTTTTCTCAAGTAAACATTAAAATGTGGAGATAGCTCCCGGAGAAATGAATTTTGGGATATTAAACTTGATATTTGGAAGTCTGAGTTTTCACTTAGCATATTTTACCACAAGTAGTGGATTGGAAGTACAGCTCACCTTGCCATCTGTTAAATGGGAATGAAGGAAATACCTTCTTCACAATTATTGTTGAAGCAGTAGAGAGCATATTTAAAGCACTTCACATAGTGCCTGGCACACTGTATATGCTTAATAAACTGTAGTTGTTGTTATTACTAGTATGTGCTAGGATTACAAAAATAAACTTGCCAGGCACCTATAGAGCCCTATTTAAGCACATTCTCAAATCATTAGGAAGTAAACGCTTGGACCCTCTAGAAAAGCAATCAGTTAGGCTGCTTATTTTCTTGTTTTCAAAAAACAAGAGAAACCCACCCTCTTTCTTATTCTTCTTAAAATGAAATACCACAGGAAGTTCTAACCCCTCCCTACCTCTACCTCTTTCCCCACAAATAATCACTATCTTTAAGGTGACTTTTAATACTTTTACTTTTACATTTCTTTTACTATTGCTACTTATATGCATGCTATCTATATTTACACCCATACAATATATAATTTTTTATATAGGGGGAAACATGAAGCCCAAGCAGAAATTCCTTCCACTTGGAATGCTTCTCTTCCCCATTTCCTCATCTTTAATGATAATACTACATTTTTTTTAACAAACTTGGTTTTATCAACATGAAGTGACTCTAGTTATAAACGCTGCATCTCATACTAATGCACGTTTAGCTTTAAACCAAATAAAATTACAGAAAGATAAGCCTAACCTCCCTGAAGCCTCTATGTAGAATAGTTTGTAATCCACATTCTAATTATAACTTTTAAAACACAGAACTTAGAAAAGTAATTACATCTTAATAAGTGTATTCATTTATTAAATTGGGTTTTATTCAAAAATATTTATGTTCTTATGTAAACAGGACAGATCTAATTAATTAGGTCAACAAGGAGTGTGGTTGCACACAGAAATAAACTCTTTTTCTAAACCTTATTCATTTAATTTTTTTTATTTAAGCTTTTTTTATTTAAACATATAATGTAACCCCACCACCCTCTCCCAACCCCTCTCCCCCCTCACCCCCCTCAGTTTGTTTGTTTTATGACATTAAGAGTCTCTTTTGGTTTGTCTCCCTCCCGATCCCATCTTGTTTCATTTTTTCTTTTCCTACCACTTTAACCCCCACCCCTGTTGCATCTCCACTTCCTCATATCAGGGAGATCATGTGATAGTTGTCTTTCTCCAGTTGACTTATTTCGCTAAGCATAATATGCTCTAGTTCCATCCATGTCGTCGCAAATGGTAAGATTTCATTTCTTTTGATGGCTGCATAGTATTCCATTGTATATATATACCACCTCTTCTTTATCCATTCATCTGTTGATGGACATCTAGGTTCTTTCCATAACTTGGCTATTGTGGACATTGCTGCTATAAACATTCGGGTGCACGTGCCCCTTCGGATCACTACGTTTGTATCTTTAGGGTAAATACCCATGAGTGCAATTGCTGGATCATAAGGTAGCTCTATTTTCAATTTTTTGAGGAACCTCCATGCTGTTTTCCAGAGTGGTTGCACCAGCTTGCATTCCCACCAACAGTGTAGGAGAATTCCCCTTTCTCCACATCCTCGCCAGCATCTGTCATTTCCTGATTTGTTCATTTTAGCCATTCTGACTGGTGTGAGGTGGTATCTCATTGTGGTTTTGATTTGTATTTCCCTGATGCCCAGTGATGTGGAGCACTTTTTCATGTGTCTGTTGGCCATCTGGATGTCTTTTTTGCAGGAATGTCTGTTCATGTCCTCTGCCCATTTCTTGATTGGGTTATTTGTTCTTTGGGTATTGAGTTTGCTAAGCTCTTTATAGATTTTGGATACTAGCCCTTTATCTGATATGTCGTTTGCAAATATCTTCTCCCATTCTGTCAGTTGTCTTTGGTTTTGTTGACTGTTTCCTTTGCTGTGCAAAAGCTTTTGATCTTGATGAAGTCCCAATAGTTCATTTTTTCCCTTGCTTCCCTTGCCTTTGGCGTTGTTCCTAGGAAGAAGTTGCTGCGACTGAGGCCGAAGAGGTTGCTGCCTGTGTTCTCCTCAAGGATTTTGATGGATTCCTTTCTCACGTTGAGGTCCTTCATCCATTTTGAGTCTATTTTTGTGTGTGGTGTAAGGAAATGGTCCAATTTCATTTTTCTGCATGTGGCTGTCCAATTTTCCCAACACCGTTTGTTGAAGAGGCTGTCTTTTTTCCTTTGGATATTCTTTCCTGCTTTGTTGAAGATTAGTTGACCATAGAGTTGAGGGTCTATTTCTGGGCTCTCTATTCTGTTCCATTGATCTATGTGTCTGTTTTTGTGCCAGTACCATACTGTCTTGATGATGACAGCTTTGTAGTAGAGCTTGAAGTCTGAAATTGTGATGCCACCAACTTTGGCTTTCTTTTTCAATATTCCTTTGGCTATTCGAGGTCTTTTCTGGTTCCATATAAATTTTAGGATTATTTGTTCCATTTCTTTGAAAAAATTGGATGGGATTTTGATAGGCATTGCATTAAATGTGTAGATAGCTTTAGGTAGCATAGACATTTTCACAATATTTATTCTTCCAATCCATGAGCATGGAACATTTTTCCATTTCTTTGTGTCTTCCTCAGTTTCTTTCATGAGTACTTTATAGTTCTCTGAGTATAGATTCTTTGCCTCTTTGGTTAGGTTTATTCCTAGGTATCTTACGGTTTTGGGTGTAATTGTAAATGGGATTGACTCCTTAATTTCTCTTTCTTCTGTCTTGTTATTGGTGTAAAGAAATGCAACTGATTCCTGTGCATTGATTTTATATCCTGACACTTTACTGAATTCCTGTACAAGCTCTAGCAGTTTTGGAGTGGAGCCTTTTGGGTTTTCCACATATAGTATCATATCATCTGCAAAGAGTGATAGTTTGACTTCTTCTTTGCCGATTTGGATGCCTTTAATTTCTTTTTGTTGTCTGATTGCTGAGGCTAGGACTTCTAGTACTATGTTGAATAGCAGTGGTGATAGCGGACATCCCTGCCGTGTTCCTGACCTTAACGGAAAAGCTCTCAGTTTTTCTCCATTGAGAATGATACTTGCCGTGGGTTTTTCATAGATGGCTTTGATAATATTGAGGTATGTGCCTTCTATCCCTACACTTTGAAGAGTTTTGATTAGGAAGGGATGTTGCACTTTGTCAATGCTTTTTCAGCATCTATTGAGAGTATCATATGGTTCTTGTTCTTTCTTTTGTTAATGTACTGTATCACATTGATTGATTTGCGGATGTTGAACCAACCCTGCTGCCCTGGAATAAATCCCACTTGGTCGTGGTGAATAATCCTTTTAATGTACTGTTGGATCCTATTGGCTAGTATTTTGGTGAGAATTTTCGCATCTGTGTTCATCAAGGATATTGGTCTGTAATTCTCTTTTTTGATGGGATCTTTGTCTGGTTTGGGGATCAAGGTGATGCTGGCCTCATAAAATGAGTTTGGAAGTTTTCCTTCCATTTCTATTTTTTGGAACAGTTTCAGGAGAATAGGAATTAATTCTTCTTTAAATGTTTAGTAGAACTCCCCTGGGAAGCCATCTGGCCCTGGGCTTTTGTTTGTTTGGAGATTTTTGATGACTGTTTCAATCTCCTTACTGGTTATGGGCCTATTCAGGTTTTCTATTTCTTCCTGGTTCAGTTTTGGCAGTTTATATGTCTCTAGGAAAGCATCCATTTCTTCCAGATTGTCAAATTTGTTGGCATAGAGTTGCTCATAATATGTTCTTATGATTGTTTGTATTTCTTTGGTGTTGGTTGTGATCTCTCCTCTTTCATTCATGATTTTATTTTTTGGGGTCCTTTCTCTTTTCTTTTGGGTAAGTCTGGCCAGGGGTTTATCAATCTTATTAATTCTTTCAAAGAACCAGCTCCTAGTTTCAATGATTTGTTCTATTGTTTTTTTTGGTTTCTATTTCATTGATTTCTGCTTTGATCTTTATTATTTCTCTTCTCCTGCTGGGTTTAGGCTTTCTTTATTGTTCTTTCTCGAGCTCCTTTAGGTGTAGGGTTAGGTTGTGTATTTGAGACCTTTCCTGTTTCTTGAGATAGGCTTGTATCACTGTATATTTTCCTCTCAGGACTGCCTTTGCTATGTCCCACAGATTTTGGACCATTGTGTTTTCATTATCATTTGTTTCCATGGTGTTTTTCAATTCTTCTTTAATTTCCTGGTTGACCCATTCATTCTTTAGAAGGATGCTGTTGAGTCTCCATGTATTTGTGCTCTTTCCACATTTCCTCTTGTGATTGAGTTCTAGCTTCAGAGCATTGTGGTCTGAAAATATGCAGGGAATGATCCCAATCTTTTGATACCTGTTGAGACCTGATTTATGACCCAGGATGTGATCTATTCTGGAGAATGTTCCATGGGCACTAGAGAAGAATGTGTATTCTGTTGCTTTGGGATGGAATGTTCTGAATATAACTGTGATGTCCATCTGGTCCAGTGTGTCATTTAAGACCTTTATTTCCTTGTTGATCTTTTGCTTGGATGATCTGTCCATTTCAGTGAGGGGTGTGTTAAAGTCTCCAACTATTATTGTATTCTTGTCAATGTGTTTCTTTGATTTTGTTATTAATTGGTTTATATAGTTGGCTGCTCCCATGTTAGGGGCATAGATATTTAAAATTGTTAGATCTTCTTGTTGGACAGACCCTTTGAGTATGATGAAGTGTCCTTCCTCATCTCTTATTATAGTCTTTGGCTTAAAATCTAATTGATCTGATATAAGGATTGCCACCCCAGCTTTCTTCTGATGTCCATTAGCATGGTAAATTGTTTTCCACCCCCTCACTTTCAATCTGGAGGTGTCTTCAGGTCTAAAATGAGTTTCTTGTAGGCAGCATATGGATGGGTTTTGTTTTTTTATCCATTCTGAAACCCTGTGTCTTTTGATTGGGACATTTAGCCCATTTATGTTCAGGGTAACTATTGAGAGATATGAATTTAGTGCCATTGTATTGCCTATAAGGTGATTGTTACTGTATATTATCTCTGTTCCTTTCTGATAATACTTTTAGGGTCTCTCTTTGCTTAGAGGACCCCTTTCAATATTTCCTGTAGAGCTGGTTTGGTGTTTACAAATTCTTTCAGTTTTTGTTTGTCCTGGAAGCTTTTTATCTCTCCTTCTATTTTCAATGATAACCTAGCTGGATAAAGTATTCTTGGCTGCATGTTTTTCTCGTTTAATGCTCTGAATATATCATGCCAGTTCTTTCTGGCCTGCCAGGTCACTGTGGATAAGTCTGCTGCCAATCTAATATTTTTACCATTGTATGTTACAGACTTCTTGTCCCGTGCTGCTTTCAGGATTTTCTCTTTGTCGCTAAGACTTGTAAATTTTACTAGTAGATGGCGGGGTGTGGACCGATTCCTATTGATTTTGAGGGGTGTTCTCTGCACCTCCTGGATTTTGATGCTTGTTCCCCTTGCTATATTAGGGAAATTCTCTACAATAATCCTCTCCAGTATACCTTCTGCTCCTATTTCTCTTTCTTCTTCTTCTGGAATCCCAATTATTCTAATGTTGTTTCGTCTTATGGTATCACTTATCTCTCGAATTCTCCCCTCGTGGTCCAGTAGTTGTTTGTCTCTCTTTTGCTCAGCTTCTTTATTCTCTGTCATTTGGTCTTCTATATCACTAATTCTTTCTTCTGCCTCATTTATCCTAGCAGTAAGAGCCTCCATTTTTGATTGCACCTCATCAATAGCTTTTTTTATTTCAACTTGATTAGATTTTAGTTCTTTTATTTCTCCAGAAAGGGCTTTTGTTTCTCCTTACAGGGTTTCTCTAATATCTTCCATGCCTTTTTCGAGCCCGGCTAGAACCTTGACAATCATCGTCCTGAATTCCAGATCTGACATATTACCAATGTCTGTATTGATTAGGTCCCTAGCCTTCGGTCCTGCCTCCTGTTCTTTTTTTTGTAGTGAGTTTTTCCGCCTTGTCATTTTGTCCAGATAAGAATCCGTTGTTCTCCTTGTTAAGTGAACTTGGTCTTGGCTGGATTTCTTGTTGATCTTCTGGGGGAGGGGCCTGTTGTAGTGATTCTCAAGTGTCTCTGCCCCAGGTGGAATTGCACCGCCCTTACCAGGGGCCGGGCTAAGTAATCCTCTCAGGTTCGCTTTCGGGAGCTTTTGTTCCCTGAATGCTTTCCGTAGAGTTCTGGAGGACGGGAATGAAAATGGCGGCCTCCCAATCTCCGGTTGGAAGGAGCCGAGAGCTAGGGGCCCCAGTCTTCAGTACGTCTTCAGAGAAAAGCGTTTAATCACTCCTGTCTCCCCAGCCTCCGGCCGCGCTTGGAGAAAATCGTGTGTAATCAGTCCCGTCTCACTGGCTTCTGGGAGCGCTCCGAGCTCACCCAGCCTGTGACCAAGCGTCTCTGTCTCTGGCAGAATCCCACCTGGAGTCTCCGAACTCCATAGATCCCTGAGCTCTCCCGGGTCGGAGTCTCCCCGGATCTTGTGGGGACCCATCACACAGAGCACCGGCCCGTGTCACAGAGCACGGGCCTGTGTCACAGACCACGGCTCTAGGAAACCTCGGCTCTGTCTCCGCAGCCGGCTTCCCCGCTTTAATACCTGTGCACTCTGCGACACTCAGACACCCCCAATCCTTCTGTGACCCTGGGGGACCTGAGTCCTCGCTGTCCCTGTGAGGTCTTCACCCGTTTAGCCTCTGGAGCAATGTCCCTCCATGGAGCAGACTTTTAAAAATCCTGATTTTGTGCTCCGCCGCTTGCCGGGAGCCGGCCCCTCCCCCTGGGGTCTATCTTCCCGGGGCGTTGGATTCACTTCTCCGCTGGTCCTACCTTTTTAGAAAGTGGTCGATTTTCTGTTTCTAGAATTGTTGTTTTTCTTCTCTTCGATCTCCTGTTGGATTCGTAGGTGTTCGGAATGGTTTGATAGGCTATCTAGCTGATCTCCTGCTGCCTGATGTCGTATCAGCCTGCTACTTCTCCGCCATCTTGACTCCTCCCTCTCTAAACCTTATTCAAATTTAAAGTGCCAATCATTGCTGGAAAAGAATACTAATTCTCCAAATTATTAATGCCTATCCTATTCCTTCAGATATTATTTTTCAACTTGAAAATATAATTTATGGACACTGGTACTACAAACTACTAAATGTTTTAGCTCGTATATAGATAGATGATTACTAACAAATAGATGTCAAACTGAATGGTGAACCCATGTCATCTGACCCCTTCTCTTCCTAAATAATAATAAACCATCCACTTTAAAAGCCATTCTAGGATTCTGTCTGCACTGGCTCCCAAGCTCTCTTCTAGGATTGACAAAATTGAGCACCTCATTCATTCTGAAAACCAGCAAGTTTTCAGTCTTCCAGCATTTCTATTTTTCACATTTCAATGAAAATATTGGAAACACCCGAGTTATCTCATGTGTAAGGTCTTTCATCCTTAGCTATAAGCCCTCAGGGCCAAGAGCTTTAAATTCAATGAGAGCGTAAGTATTCTCTGAGCATCATCACCCCTATTAACAGGTTTGCTTTTCTCTTAACCATCTTGTCACCTTTTCTGGTCAGAATACCATTTTTCTTGATGGCAACAAAATAGGATATGAGTAGATCCCCTATTCTTTGCTTTGGCTTCACCCTTAACTTTATGCCACCCACATCAGGGAATTTAGGCACTGCCATTGGTATTCAAAGCAAGAAGAAGAATAAGAGGGATGGGATTACTCCTTCTAGTTCTTTTTTCTACCAATGAGAAGCAATTAACATTCAGTTTCCTTTTTCTCTCCCCAGTCATTTTCTGATAGGGAGATAAAGTCCCTTAGAATTAGTGTAAGGGCGACCCAGCAATCGCACTACTGGGTATTTACCCTAAAGATACAAATGTAGTGATCCGAAGGGGCATGTGCACCTGAATGTTTATAGAAGCAATGTCCACAATAGCCAAACTATGGAAAGAACCTAGATGTCCATCAACAGATGAATGGATAAAGAAGAAGTGGTATATATATATATATACAATGGAATACTATGCAGCCATCAAAAGAAATGAAATCTTGCCATTTTCGATGACATGGATGGAACTAGAGGGTATTATGCTTAGTGAAATAAATCCATCAGAGAAAGACAATTATCATATGATCTCCCTGATATGAGGAAGTTGAGATGCAACGTGGGGAGTTTGGGGGGTAGGAAAAGAATAAATGAAACAAGATGGGACTGGGAGACAAACCATAAGAGACTCTAAATCTCACAAAACAAACTGAGGTTTGCTGGGGGGAAGGGGGTTAGGGAGAGAGTGGTGGGGTTATGGACATTGGGGAGGGCATGTGCTATGATGAGTGCTATGAAGTGTATAAACCTGGTGATTCACAGACCTGTACCCCTGGGGCTAACAATACATTATATGTTAATTAAAAAAAAGAAAAAAGAATGAGTGTAAGGGTTAAATTAAGATACCTTATGTAAAAGCCTTGGAACAGTGCTTAGCAAGTACATAGTGCCCAACAAATTTTAGATATTATTAATATTTACCTCAAATAATATATAATTTAAAAATAGATGAGACAACAAATGGTGCTAGAACAACTGAACATCAACATACACATGAATGAAGTTGAACTCCTTCCTCACACCACACATACAAATCAACTCAAATAGACTATAGACCTAAATGTAAGTGTGAAACGGTAACTCTTAGAAGAAAATATAGACATAAATCTTTGTAATTTGTGTGAGGCAAAGCCTTCTTAGATATGACACCAAGATCACAATTGACAAAAGAAAAATATTAGGTAAGTTGGACTTCACAAAAATTTAAAACTTTTGTGCTTCAAACAACATCATCATAAAAGAGAAAAGATAAACCACAAAATGAGAGAAAATATTTGCATATTATATATCTGATAATGGACTGGCATCCAGAATATAGTTTAAAAACTCTTACAACTCTTACAACTTAAAAAGGCCAATAACCCAATTAAAATTGGACAAAAGATCTGAATAGATACTTCCCGAAAAGATATGTAAATGACCAAGAGTAAATGAAAAAATGTTCAATATTAGGGAATGTTCAAGATTATATAGGCATACTCATAATGTAGGGATGCTCAACGCTGGTCATTAGGGAAATGCAAATTAAAAGAAAAATGAGATGCCACTTCATACCCATGAGGATGTGAGTCAAAAACCAGATAATGACAAGTATTGAGGATGAGGAGAAACTGAAACTTTCAGGTGTAAGTGTAAAATGGTGTATCCACTTTTGAGACAGCCAGGTGGTTCCTGAAAAGGTTAAACATAGTTACTATATGACCTAACAACCCCACCCAATAGAGATGAAAACATATCCACACAAAAACTTGTACATGTATCTTTATAACAGCATTAATTCATAAGAGCCAAAAGTGGGAATAACTCAAATTATCCATCAGCTGATGAATGGATAAGTGAAATGTATATATCCATAGACTGGAATATTATTCAGCAGTAAAAAGGAATGAGGACTGCTAAGCGAAATAAGTCAATCAGAGAAAGACAATTATCATATAATCTCACTGATATGAGGAATTTGAGAAACAAGACAGAGGACCAAAGGTGAAGGGAGAGAAAAATGAAACAAGACAAAACCAGAGAGGGAGACAAACCATAAGAGACTCTTAATCTTAGGAAACAAACTGAGGGTTGCTGGAGGGGAGAGGGGTGGGAGGCATGGGATGGCTGGGGGATGGACACTGGGGAGGGTATGTGCTATGGGGAGTGCTGTGAATTGTGTAAGCTGATGATTCACAGACCTGTACCCCTGAAACAAAAAATACATTATATGTTAATTTTTAAAAAAAGGAATGAGGAACTGATACATGCTACAAAGTGGATCAGTCTTGAAGACATTATGCTAAGTGAAAGAAGTCAGTCACAAAAGACTACATGATTTTGTCTATATGAAATGTCCGGGTGAGTATATCTACAGAGACAGAAAATAGATAAGTGGTTCCCTGGGGCTGCTAAGGGATTGGAGCAAATGGGGAGTGCTTACTGGGTTAAGTAGGTATAAGGTTTCTTTTTGGAGTGATGAAAATGTTCTAAAGTTGACTGCAATGATGGTTCCACAAATCTATAAATACAGTAAAAACCACTGAAGTATACACTTTAAGTGGGTGAATTGTATGATATGTGAATTATATCTCAACAAAGTTACAGACAGATAAATATATAAGTCAATTGAGCCATCAATCAATCCAAGAATTTAGGAAATTCCTAATGTTTAGGAAATTTAGGCAAGTTAGGTCTCAGCCCTGTGCTCACAACCTAAGAAATAAGTGATAATGGTCTATACATGTGAGTAGGAAAAACTTCCTCTTCCTTCTTTTTAAAAAGATTTTATTTATTTATTTGACAGACAGAGATCACAAGTAGGCAGAGAGGCAGGCAAAGAGAGAGGGGGAAGCAGGCAGAGAGCCCAATGTGGGGCTCGATCTCAGGACCCTGAGATGATAACCTGAGCCAAAGGCAGAGGCTTAACCCACTGAGCCACCCAGGCACCCCTCCTTCTTCCTTCTATGTGTTTCTTTTTTTACTATTCACACAAAACAATTCACTTCTGACACTTCCAATAACCAAATGTGTAGGTGTTTTTCCCCCACAAAGCAATTCTTGGCAACATCAGCTGGGTGTCCTATCATTCAGTTCTGACACTATCTACCTGGAGTTAACATCAGATCTCATAAGTAGAGGGTTCAGTCCACAAGCCTGCACCCCGCCCCCCCACTGTTTAATTTATTTATTTGAGAGAGAGAGCACAAGCAGCCAGAGGAGCAGACGGAGAGGAGAAACAGGTTCCCCACTGAGAAAGGAGCCCAATGTAGGATTCTATAACAGGACCCTGGATCATGACCTGAGCTGAAGGTAGACGCTTAACAGACTAAGCCACCCAGGAGCCCCTCTAAATACAAGTTTAATAAAATAGGGGCTTTTCCCAGAGTACAGAGCTGAAGCAGAATAGAGCCTGAAGAAATAGTTACTGTTATAAACATGTTAATTACGATCTACTTGAAAATAACTAATTCATGAATCTGTCTACCTTGGCAACATCTATAGGATTCAGGATTTCGTGCCTGACATTTTTTCTTTTGCACTCTAATACAGAGGTAAATCAGGCAAATATATCCCTGTTTTCCTAAAAACTCTTGAGCAAACTTTTGTACAAACCAATGTTAACAGCTTCATTAAAAGTAGATGAGAGTGAGTTACTTTAGATGAATTAAGCACCTATAAAATACTCAAGTAAATTGTGACTATTACTTGCAGTCAAATAGATGATCAAAGACATCCCCTCCTTTTGATCTTAGTTGTTCAGATTCTATGGCCTTCCTCATCAGTAGAATTCACTAAGTCCACAGAAAAAAATCTGCAGAAATCTCAGCAATCAATAGGCAACTCCATAGCCTTTTAACTATATTGCTCTACCTTATTTTAAGACCTTATATTTCCCTACCATGACATTCCAACATTGAAATCATTGTGTAAAATGAAATGTGGTGAAGGGAAGCAGTTGTCAACCTTAGAAAGATCTGAGCTTTTACACACCTGGATCTTTCCAGTGGGCAGTTCAAAGGCAAATCAATCTATAACAGTTAAACTGAAATTATGACCATTCAGTGTCTTTATTACTTTAAAGACTAAAGTGTTTTTTATCATCGTTCTGATACCTGCTGCTTGCTAACATTGTCTGGAGCACATTGAAGCATTTCAGCACCCATTTTAGTATTTAATTCTTACTCGTACCACTTTCAAAACAATCATGAGGAGCATAATAAATTAAAACACTGTAGTTAATAAACCAGTGACAGTGTGGAGAATAAATACTTTTTAAAAAAATATTTTATTTATTTATTTAACAGAGAGAGAGAGAGATCACAAGTAGGCAGAGAGGGGGGGAAGCAGGCTCCCCACTGAGCAGAGAGCCCCATGTGGGGCTCAATCCCAGGACCCTGAGATCATGACCTGAGCTGAAGGCAGAGGCTTCACCCACTGAGCCACCCAGGTGCCCTGAGAATAAATACTTTTAAAAAGGAGAGTTTACAATTCATTTGATCAACATAAAAATATATGTCCTTGTTATAGAAGATTTTGAAAATGTCAAAAGGAAGAAAGACGTAAAAAATCATGTTTATAACCACCATCCAAAAGACAACCATTAGCAATACTTCAGTGCATTTCCTTTTGGGCTTTTATTCAGGCAGTTTTTACTTATTTATTTATTTCTTTGTTTGTTGGTTTGTTTGTTTTTAAGTAGGTTCCACACCCAGCATGGAGCCTAACACAGGGCTTGAACTCACAATCCTGAGATCAAGACCTAAGCTGAGATCAAGACAGATACTTAACTGACTGAGCCACCCAGGCACCCCCATGCATGTTTTTTTTTAAAAAACATTGCTGTGATCATCCTATATATATAGTATTTATATATATACTTTTGTGTCCTATTTTCACTTCCAATTATAACACAAGCAAAAATGCATACTTTGAAAGTTGATGTGAGTACAGGGTTTAGTAAAAATATGTGTTTCATTTGAATTGGAAGTCAAGATTATATTACTTTGAACACTACAAAACATATTTCTTCACCGTTCTACCATTCCCTTTTGCATTATTTAAGTTGAACATTTTATCTTTTCTAGATTTTCAAGAGTGTCATCTTTTGGGACAGTGAATATAATTACTAGTTGTTATTATATTTTATTACAAATTTAAAATGCTGTTTTAAATTCGTTAGTTTACATGGTCTGACATTTATATCATGGAATATTTTATTCAAGTCATTAACATATTGCTAAAAATTTAGCATTACTTTTGAAATGAAATAATTCTATTTCTTATAGTAATAATAGCCTTCTGTGAATCTATGATCTAAGAACTCCAAATTGCAGGGGTGCTTGGGTGACTCAGTCTGACTCTTGATTTCAGCTCAGGTCATGATTTCAGGGTTTTGAGATTTAGCCCAGATCCTCGGACTCCATGCAGGGCATGGAGCCTACTTAAGATCGTCTCTTTCTCCCTCTGGCCCTCTTCCTCATCCCCACATTCTCTCTCTCTTAAAAAAAAAAAAAGGGAAGAAAAAGAAAGAAGAAGGAAAACTTCAAATTGCAAATATTTATTAAACTCTTCAATGTTACATCAGTTTTCCTCCAACACACCCACACTTTAGTCTTGATATAAGACACGTAAAGCGTAGTAATCAAGAATTAAGTTTTTCTTTTTAAAAACTGTCAAAAGCTTGCTACACCAGCATCCAGCGACAGGAGGAGAAATGTCTCCAGTCTACTACATTCCCCTCCAAGCCAGGTTTTAATTTGTTGAGAAGGGGGAAAAAAGCCTATAAAGATCTTGGCAAA
The DNA here is from genome assembly GCA_003697995.1 of Taxidea taxus jeffersonii. NCBI lineage: Eukaryota > Metazoa > Chordata > Mammalia > Carnivora > Mustelidae > Taxidea > Taxidea taxus. The sequence continues at coordinate 14,488 of ML105621.1, read as the reverse complement.
ATACAGAGCTGCTAATTTAATCAATTTTAGTAGTTAAGGCAATGATTTCAAGTGCTAAGGCAATCTGTTGAAAGAACTAATTTCCAAGGTAGGGGAGATTCATTTACTTCTACTTTTTCTTCCCAGTTTTCCATTCTAAGTGTATGTGGGCAGCCATCATGCACCCACTGAGGTATACCCCTCCCAAGATTTAGGAAGGCTAGGCTCTAATTCAAACCCAGAAGTAATGGAGAAATGTTCTCTCCTTTTCTCTGGAGAGGATTTTTGAGATGCAGATGAAGTAGATCTCAACTGATGTAGGAATAGATACCTGCCTGAGAGCATACTGAGAACTGAAATCGTGCTGAACCACAAAAAAGAGCTGGGTGCCTTTTATGCATTGTCAGAGACAGATGGACAGAGACAGAGAGAAGGGATGCTTTACCTCTCACCTGGGACTGAAATCTTCCAATTCTCATTGCCTCCTGTCATTAAATTTCTTTTATAGCAACATAGTGGAACCATATTTTGATACATTAACAGATATGTTTTTAAGTCCTGGCAGTTCCTTTATACCCCTCTTAAAGCTATGTTATGGAGGACCAATTCCCTAGGAGAAGGGCTGTTACAGCAGAACAGCCTTTTTGAGTATGAGAAGCCCAAACCCCGAAACTCTCTAAGCATGGACAATTTGGAAGATATGTAGATGCCACCTGTGAGACTAAATAAAGTTTACTTGGACTGGGAGATGAAGAGAGAAAAATCAAAAGGAAAGAAGGTTTAGACATTAGCAGGTTCCTAAGAAAAAGTTCAGGGTCCTTCCCCAGTTCATCCCATCTGGAATGAGGAAACCAGGAGTAGATGAAACCTGTGATGCATCCCCAGGGAGAACGCAGGGAGGTTTCAAGATACCAGAGTCCTCCCCTACCTCAGAATGGTGAGGGCACAGGCCCAAAAGAAATACCTGTGCCTTGGCAGGTGGGACAGATGCAACCTCATAGCATCCCCAGGGCTTCAGTGTGGTTGGGGAGAAGCAAAATGCTTTCCACATGCCTGAGAGTAATGTAGACTTAAGGCCGACTTAGACACCCCACCTAGTTTTCTGCAGTTACAGGAATGGTAGAAAAGCATGTAAGTAGGGGAAAGAGTATATCTAGAGAGGCTTTGTAGTCAAGAGGAAAGACAAAGGAACAGTCACTGGAGCCAAAGACAGAGGCAGCACACAGAATGTTGTATATATTTCAGCAGATGCCTGCAGGGACTGATGAAAAAGGACAAGACACTACCCGTCCCCACTCTGATGTTGTGGCACTATGGTAAGTTCCCAGATCTCAGAGGAAAAGAGCAGCCAGAACCCTAAACCGAGTAAGATTTAGTATCTCACTTGGCAGAATGCCAGTCAAAAGAAAGAGAGAGAGAAATTAAGTTTTAGAAAAATGAAGGTACATTTCTTGCAAATCTGATTCATATTATGAGATTTATGCCAGTTATATGTATCCTATAGAATTTCTAATACATGTATACCACAGGCCAAATACTTTTTTTTAAGATTTTATTTATTCACTTTGACAGAGAGAGATCACAAGTAAGCAGAGAGGCAGGCAGAGAGAGAGAAGCAGGCTCCCTGCTGAGCAGAGAGCCCGATGCAGGGCTCGATCCCAGGACCCTGAGATCATGACTGAGCCAAAAGCAGAGGCTCAACCCACTGAGCCAGTCAGGTGCCCCAGGCCAAATACTTTTTTTAAAATGTCTTCTGCATTAGGCTTTGAGTAAGAGTTGACATCTTATAGGTGTGAAGAAAAGAACATCTGTGTTGTGTTCTGATCAATATCATTTTCAGATTGGAATTATAGCTTTATCCTCTTTCTTTGGGAGTGACGCAACTATTTTCCTTAGTTTGTATAAGAATGGATTGACTGATTCATCAAGATTCTAGAAATAACTGAAGGATTATGCTGTACCACCTGCTTACATTAACTGCTCAGTTGGTGGACTGACAGAGTACTGTAATCATTTCTTCTCAATTCCTGTGGTAAAGTAATCCCAAATGTCACTATCATCATCTACCTCCCATCAACTTCTACATCTCTGCTATGCCATGATGACCGGAGATAAAGTCAGTGAGTAGAGTTAAGGGCTGTCAGAAACCACAGATTAGACAAACTGTAGGGGTCCTCAAAAGAGCATTTATTTCTGTTCTTTTTTCCACACAGGTTTGCAGCTAAATCATTCCAGAAGAATGATTTCTATTCTATTTTTAAAGTTCCCCAAAGTAGGTAATCTCTAATAACCTGTTTCAAAATATAATCTATATTTTGTAAAGGTTCTTCCTTTTAGCAAATCTAAACCTAAACTCGTTTCCTTTCGTTCTCTTCATAGTGAACTGTGATAAAAAGTACCTTATATAATTTGGTTTTGAAATCCTGTTTTGGCTCAAGTATTGGACTGTGACTTAAAAATGGGATTTATTCTGTTAGAGATGTTGACCCTTTCAGAAAAGAGTTTATGACTGAAATGATTTTATGAGTTGCTCTCTCAGAGGCAGATCACTGATTGCTAACGTGGTGATTCTGTGCTGGATGAGAAATTAATATCTGTGATAGCATGTCTCTTCTATGAAGTGCTCTCTTTCTCTCAGAAGCTGCTTGTACAGGGATACACTTACAGGATCAGAAAGAGCTTCTCAGTTATGTCAGCTGTGAGGATGGAAGGAAGAAACAAGAAGTGAAGCCTGAGGCCAGACACCCCATTACTGAGCCTAACTGCCACACAGAATCACTTGATGGGTAGGGACTGTGATAAAGAAAGTCAAGACCAGAGGTTTTGGTGGCAAAACATCTTCAGGTCCTAAGATCTAGACATGAACCTTGGAAAGGACCTTACTCTGGGACAAGGATTTAAGATGTTAGAAAAATGGCATTCCATTCAAGCCTAGTAAGAAAACTAGGAAAAGACTGTTAAGTGATAAATAAAGGTCAACGGTTGGTATATAATGTAGTAAAGTGTACTCAAATACTTATGGGTTTTGTTTTGCCCAGTGATATGTCCAATTACAGGAGCAATAGTGAAATACATCCTATTAGTCTCCCTAGAGAAGGGTGTTCTTCTGTGTTTGGGAGATGACTTGCTGCCTCTCTGGCCAGTGCAGCCCCTTTATCCTGGGGTAAGGGCAGATAATGAAGCAGATGGTAGAGGTGAGTCAGTATAACCTCTATTCTTAGACACTTACAGGTTCAAGAGAGAATCATTAAAAATTTCTCAAGTCGAACTAAATCATGATGCAATTAGGAGAAAGAACCTACTATTTTGGCACATAAACTTTCTTTTTTGAATTTATGCTATCATTGCTGATTTGTTTCTTTTTTGTGTATCTTTACAAAATTTTTGTTTGTTCATTTCTTTGAATATTTTCAAAAGAAATTGAGAAAGGGCATAAACAGTGCAGAGGTAATCTGCCACCATTAGCCTGAAGGTTTCCATTCTATTTCCTGTGCTAATCTTCTCATCTCTGAAATACTGTAATAATTCCAAGAGGTCTCCCTATTTCCCTAAATCCTCATCTATTCATTTTTCCTTTCTCAACTCCCTTCCCTCCAATTCATCCAAACACAGTTATAAAATGTTTTCAGGTACAAGTAATGAGACTTTGTCTAATATTAGTTTAAGCTCCTGCTATTCAAAAAGTGATCTAGAATAGACAACATGATTATTTACATAGAAAATTCCAAAGAATGTACAAAAAAACTGTGGGACCTAATGAGTGAGTTTAGTAATTTTGCAGGATATGGTCAATATAGAAAAATCAATTAGAGGGGCGCCTGGATGGCTCAGTGGGTTAAAGCCTCTGCCTTTGACTCAGGTCATGATCCCAGAGTCCTGGGATAGAGCCCTACATCAGGCTCTCTGCTCAGTGGGGAGCCTGCTTCCTCCTCTCTCTCTCTGCCTGCCTCTCCACCTACTTGAGATCTCTGTCTGTCAAATAAATAAAATCTTTTAAAAAAAAGAAAAATCAATCAGATTCCTATACAGTTGTAATGAATAATGGGAAATTGAAATATTATAAAGTACCATATTTAATAGCACCAAAAATGAAATATTTATAGAGAACTACAACAAAAAATGTCTGCAGAAAGCTTCAAAACACTAATCACAGAAATTAGCAAGACCTAGACAAATGAAAAGATATACCATGTTCATAGGTTAGAAAATTCAATGTTGTTAAAATGTCAATTTTCTCCAAATTGATTTATAGATTCAGTGCAATCCCAATTAAAATCTCTAAAGGCTTCTTTTATAGAAATTGACAAGCTGATTTTAAAATTTATATGGAAAAGCTGATTTTTTAAAAGATTTTTTTTATTTATTTGACAGAGAGAGATCACAAGTAGGCAGAGAGGCAGGCAGAGAGAGAGGAGGAAGCAGGCTCCCCACTGAGGAAAGAGCCCGATGCGGGCTCGATCCCAGGACCCTGAGATCATGACCTGAGCCAAAGGCAGAGAGAGGCTTAACCCACTGAGCCACCCAGGCGCCCTGTGATTTAAAAACTTATATGGAAAAGAAAATTTATATGGAAAAGCTATTCCTAGAATAGCCAAAACAATTTTGATAAAGAACAAGGTTGAAGGACTCATACTACTTGATTTTAAGACTGATTATAAGGCTATAGTAATCCAGACCGTGTGGTATTGACATAGGATAGATACAGATCAACAGAACAGAACTGAGAATCCAGAACTAGACCCACATATATGGTCTATTGCTTTTTTATAGTACCAAGATAATTCAATTGTACAATAATAATCTTTTCAACAAATGATTTCAGAATATCTAACATGTATTTGAAAAAAAAAGATCTTTACCCATTCCTCATGCCACATATAAAAATACATGGAAATGTATTATAGATCTCAATATAAAGCCTAAAATATAAAGCTTTTAGAAGAAAACATAAGAGAAAGTCTTGTGACTTTGGGGGTAGGAAAAGATTTCACAGACAGGATATAAAAGAGTAAATCATAAAATGCTTTAAATTGATAAATTGGGGGCGCCTGGGTGGCTCAGTGGGCTAAAGCCTCTGCCTTCAGCTCAGGTCATGATCCCAGGGTCCTGGGATCGAGCCCCACATCGGGCTCTCTGCTCGCAGGGAGTCTGCTTCCTCTTCTCTCTCTCTGCCTGCCTCTCTGCCTGCCTGTGATCTCTGTCTGTCAAATAAATAAATAAAATACTTTAATAAATTGATAAATTGGACTTCATCAAAACTCTAAAATTCTGCTCCTAGAAAATAAGACAAATGACAAGACTGCAAGAAACTATTTGCAAACATATATCTGATAAAGACTTATAGCTGGAATATATAAAGAACTCTTAAAATTTAACAGGTAAGAAGACAAGCAACCTCCCTACTCTCACCTCAATTAGTAAAAGAATTGAACAGACACTTTAGAAAAGAAAATATATAAGTGGTTCACAAATAAATAAGAAGATGCACTTCATCATAAATCACTAGGTAAAGGCAAGTTTAAGCAATGTGTTAACTATATACCTACTAGAATGGCTAAAATTAAAAAGAAAAAAAAAAGAAGAAAAAGCTGACAATGCCAAACTCTAGCGAGGATACAGAGCAACTGGGAATCTCATATACTGCTGAATGCAGAGTCATAGAGCCATTTTGGACAACAATATGGTAGTTTCTTCTAAAGTTAAGCACACATTTATTATACAACCCAGCAATCTCACTCCTAGGTATTTTCCTAAGAAAAATGAAAATGTGTTTCCTTACAAAGAACTATAAGCAAATGTGTGTGCCAGCTTTATTTATAATCACTCCAAATGGAAAACAATCCAAATGTCTATCAGCTAGAGGATGGATTAAAAAATTGCAGTACATCCATACAATGAAATACTACTCACTAATAAAAATGAATAAGCTACCAATACATTAAACAACATAAATAAATTTCAAAAAACCATATTAAATTATTATAGATATACTATAGATAGACTATGTCCCAATAACCTGATACTATAGATACTATAGATAGACTATATCCCAATAAACCTGATTCCAAAATTGAATTTTGCAGACTGGCACAATTGACATCATCTGGGAATTTATTAGAAATCTTGGACCCTGAACCCCATTTCGAACCTATTATTGTAGATCAGGTTTCTCAGGAAACAGGCTCTGAGGTTCTGAAATTTGCATGTAGGATGTTATTGAGTGGTGATCTGAGGGAAAGGGAAGTAGGACTGAATAGAGGGAGAACTTGACCTGTAAGGCAAGTGTAAAAGAAAACTCAGCTGAATCTTAACAGAGAGCTAGAATGGCCTTCAGAGTTATCCCATTTGCTAAGCCTTTAGACCCTCTGATCAACAAATCATTACATGTGACTGTCCCTAAAGTATGACCGCGGGCAAGGTGGCTCTTTAGCTGAGAGAAATTCCCAGAGAAAAATTTGGTTGAGAACTGTTAGCTACCAATACTCCAACAGCTGGGTAAGTGAGTGCTTCAATCCTGAAGAGGGAATCTGAGCAACATGCCGCAGGATCCAGTACATTCTATCCCTTGCACCTCTGGAAGTTACTTCTTTCATATAATAAGTTCACCTCATTTGGGAAGAGCTCCTCCAGTGTTCTCACTGGTCTCTTTTCCTAGGGAAACTTATAAGGTTAGTGGAAGACCTGTAGTTCTTCCCCCAATCTTGTATTGCGGCTGGCCTCAAGGCAATGACTGATACTCATTGTCTCCTACTCTACAACTCATTCTAGATGAGCATTCTCAATTAAGCACCTCTTCTGGTCTAGGTAGCCTATCTGATAGGTGGCCTTACGTCATTATCCATGAGGGATATGAGTCCCTCATTACCACATCTTTCTCAGGCTGGGGATGCTGCATTTGTCCATTTGCTGGACAAAGCCTAGAAGCACAAATTCGCCAAATGGGTCACTGGGAATGATGGTAAGCAGCCACTCTCCTTCTACCCTTTGGTTTCCAGACTCATCTAATCTACCTTTTAGGAACAAAGCACTATATAATGGTCATTATACTGCATCTGTAGGATGCCATCCTATTTTCAGTGGATACTATTTCTAAGCTGGTGTTTCAGCTGTGCTTTCAAAAGTCCATTTCATCATTTTATCAGGCTAGATGCCTCTGGGTGTGGAGTGTGACAGGACCACTAGATCTCATGGTAAAAGGCCTACTGCCACATCAATACTTTCTGCCTATGCAGACCCTCAAAGTCAGTCAGAGGTGAGGTATTAGGGCCCTTTCAGGTCTTTCTTAGGCATCTACACAGCTCTGCATATTTATGTGGCCTTCTAGAATTGAAGGAATATCTTAGAGCTCTTAAAAGATATCTGTCTACAGGGGTACCTGGGTGGTTCAGTCAGCTGAGCACCCAACTCTTAATTTCAGCTCAGGTCATGATCTCAGCATCATGAGATGGAGCCCACATCAGGCTCTCCATGCTCAGTGGAGAGTCTCCTCGAGATTCTCTTTCTCCCTCCCCCTCTGCCTGCCCCTCTGCACACACAGTCTCTCTAAAATAAATAAATAAACCTTTTTTAAAGATTTTATTATTTATTTGCCAGAGAGAGAGAGAGAGCACAAGCAAAGGGAGCAGCAGGCAGAGGGAGAAGCAGGCTCCCTGCTAGAGCCTGATGCAGGACCCAATCCCAAGACCCTGGAATCATGACCTGAGCCGAAAGCAGACACTTAACCAACTGAGCCACTCAGGTGTCCCCAAATAAATAATAATAATAATAAAAAGATATACGAAAAGATATACAAAAAGACATATACAGGGCGCCTGGGTGGCTCAGTGGGTTAAGGCCTCTGCCTTCGGCTCAGGTCATGATCTCAGGGTCCTGGCATCGAGCCCCATATCGGGCTCTCTGCTCAGCAGGGAGCTTGCTTCCCCCTCTCTCTCTGCCTGCCTCTCTGCCTACTTGTGATCTCTCTGTCAAATAAATAAATAAAATCTTTAATTTAAAAAAAAAAAAGACATATACAAACTGCCCATGCCCATTTTTCAAGTTTTTGGGTCGGAATCTTGTTAGCCTCACCTTCTTTTCTTTTTTTTAAAGTAATCTCTACACCCAACATGGGGCTTGCTAGTACTTTTTTAAGGCCACTGAAGAGCAAGGAAAGTAGGGATGGGATTAGGGCATATTAAAACACCATAAAGTTCATCAAGTTTTTACTGAATTTAGCTGTTTTTCAAGTAAACTTTACTCAGATTGTTGCAAGCCATTTGTTAATTTCCAAAGTTCTGAACAAGCGGATTTTGTCAGTTTTTTCTAGTGTTCTTGTTGCCTCTATGGAAAAGTAGATTTTCAAAGAATTTTACTCTGACATTCTGGAAGTCAACCTAGAACATAGGTTTGAGTGAGAGGTACCAAGAGTAGAAAGTGCAACAGCAGTAGATAACATGGGAGTATAGGTCATCTGCTTATGTAAATTACTTGTGCCCTCTGGCCCTGTATGCCCAATTCTGAAATTATCACTTCCGTCTTACCATGGACTGCTGCTAGATCTGATCTTATGCCTTAATGAACAGCTCTGGCCACATGGTCACTTGATCAGATACTTGGTGTCTACTATGCCATAGCATGCCAGGAGCTCTTTTGAACAGTGTATCATTCTCTGCTATAAGTAGCATGGCCTCACTCCAGAGCCCTACGTGTATCAACTGTGATTTTCATTTTGCCGCTGGCATACACTTGACTGATGCATCTTCTCACTGTAGATTCTCTTATACCATAGAATATGATGGGTCACATGGCCCAAGAAGTAGGGCTGCTTATACTACAGCTTGAACTGCTGTGGAGCCCTTTCTTGCTCTGAGCCTCATTTAAAGCTGGCAGACTTCCTTGTCACTTGGTAAAGGGTAAAGCAGTATTGCCAAGTGTGTAATATGCTGCCTCCAAAACCCAGATGCCTATCAGGCATTATGCTCCCTCCTGAGGGGTAAAATGTGCAAGATGGAATAATTTGCCCTTTACTTTGGAGAGGATGTCCCAGCATGCCTGACACTACCAGTCCCCAGGAAACTTCACTAGTTTGGCAGGGCCCTGAATCTTTGTAGAACCCTCTGAAACATGTGTGTCTTACCCAGGCCTCCAACACGTGTTTGTATTTTTGGCTTATCTGGTCCAAATAACACAATGTCATCAATAAAGTGGACCACTGTGATGTTCAGCAAGATGGCCAGATGGTCAAGGTTCTTTTAAACTTGATTATGACTGAGGGTGGGCAAGTTAACAAAGCCCTGGGGCAAGACTTTAAATATATACTGTGGTCCATTCCATGTGAATGTGAACTTCCAGATAGGGATGGGTAAGAATGCATTTACCAAATTAATGGCTTATACCACAGACTGAAGCCATGTTAGTCTACTCTAACAAAAATACCCCTTGCAAGACAGCAACTATAACTAGGGTTATAACTTAAGACAAGTTTTTCAACTGTCAAAGCTCTACCTTGCATTTTTGTTTGGGTCTAGTAGTTAAATTAAATGGGCAAACATCGCCCTTGCTTTTAAGTCTTTAAGGGTGGTTTTTATCTCTACCATTCTCCCTGGAGTGCAATATTATATTTTTTAAGATTTGACACAGAGATCACAAGACAGAGATCACAAGTAGGCAGAGAGGCAGGCAGAGGGGGGCGGGAAGCAGGCTCCATCCTGAGTAGAGAGCTTGATGCGGGGCTCAATCCCAGGACCCTGAGATCATGACCTGAGCCGAAGGCAGAGGCTTTAACCCATTTATTATTTATTGATAAATAATAAATAATAAATAAATAAATAAATATTTATTTATTTATTGTCTTGGATGAGCAGGAAGGAACAGTTTCAGAGGCTTCTACTTGACCTTTCTCACTGTAATGGCATTTATCCAACAGGCAAAAGAACAAATTGTTGGGAGAGGGAATCTGCTGTGAGTTTTTATTACGCCTGAACAATCTTGTTGGGTACTCCAAGACCTATGCCACGGTCTCAACTTCTTTCTCTCCAGGAGAATTCTTGGGGCTGTGTTTGGAGCAAGGAACTCTGAGACATGAGCTAATATCTCCCACCAGGACAAAGAACAGGATTACATACTGCTTATTGTAAAAATGGTAGATTCCTCAAACTTAGTAATCTCCTACAACACAACGCACTGCCTACAGGTATCCATCTGGATACATTGCCCCCTTGGGAACTGAAGGGCAAGGGGAACTGAGGTCAATATGTTGTTCATGCTGCTTGCTTGTTGTACTATAATAAAGTCCTTTGTTTATGACTCAGGAGTCTCCTACACTACCAGTATCCATGAAACAATAACAGGATGATTAATAAGCTTGTAAGAAAGGTAAAATCCTAGTCCCCAACAGCAATAGAGAGGTTCTGCTAATTCTCAAGTATATTCAGGTTTTCTGGCATTATATAGAAATCCACTCTAACATGCCCACTTTTCTTAATTTTTTATCCCTTTCTCCATTGTTTGCCATGATAGTTCTAGCATTTCCCCAGCACTTAGAGTGGATCATCACTATCCAGTCCTCGAAAGGCAACCAAGCAGTTTAAAAGAACCATTTCCAAAGATCTCTAATAGGTATTAAATTTTGTATCATGGGATATTGGTCCCATATGGATAAACTGTTATCCAATTTTATTTAATGATCTTTGATACAGCAATCTCAGAGTCTGTTACCCAAGGAACCCAATCTATGACCTGCATGATTTGCTGGCTCCTAAGGGTATATGTTAGGTAGGCTCTGCAGCTCTTCTGATGTATAGTCCTTTTCTCCCTCAGCAGGCCTAGCATTTCCCCTGCTGGATTTTGTTGCCTTGATTCTAGTCATTGGTTTTTTGCCAGGACAAAAATGGGAATAGACCCTATGGAGGGCACAAATTGTACTGCAAAGAGAATCCCCAAGAATCTTCAAGAAAGAGGAGGATGCTATCCTTTAACAGAGAGAAATGAGCTACTTCTGTAGGCTCAGAGGATTCAGAGGAATTTTTAATACATTGATCTGAAGGATTTTGAATTCATTTATCCAGAGGTCCTCACCCCAAAATCTCAGGGTCCCACTCCTTGCCAATCCTTGCCCTGACTTTGTATAGCAGATCTGACATGACAAATAGTCCAGTTTTCTTTGGAACTCTGCTACTTCTAAAATAATAATTAAGTCCTGCTCCTGCACCTCAGCCTTTTCTGCCTTCCAGTTATAGGCAGTGAGAATGTCTTTGTAGGCTGCCAAGGAGGGTCTCTGGTTTCACACTTCACCTTATACATGCGATTGATCTTACCCTTTCATTGTCTTTCTTTAATGCATTAATAGCTGTAAGAAATGGCCATCCAATTCCAAAATTCCTTTTTTTTTTTAAGATTTTTATTTATTTGAGAGAGAGAGACACAGCAAGAGAGGGAATACAAACAGGGGGAGTGGTAGAGGGAGAAACAGGCTTCCTGCAGAGCGGAGAGCCTGATGTGGGGCTTGATTCCAGGACCCTGGGATCATGACCTGAGCTGAAGGCAGATGCTTAATGCCTGAGCTACCCAGGTGACACTCCAAAATTCATCTATAATTATGTCCCGTGAAGCTCTCACATGATCTCCATTGCATCCCTTCCTGCCAGTCTTCTATCCCAGTTCCCCACTGGTGGAGTTTTAACAATTACACCACAACCACTTGCCAAGGGTCAACACCTATACCAGTAATCAGGTTTTCAAAGCAAACTGGCTGTTCGGTGAAGCAGCTTCAAAATCCCATTTTAGTGTCTGCTTCTCATATTTCCCAGTACCAAGTGTCATAAATTAAATTCTCTGGGACTCAGACTCAAGACTCTGAGATTTACATGCAAGCATTTTATTTGGGAGTACTATAAGGTTGGGGTTGCCAGAGAAAATACATGATGCCCAGTTGTGTTTGAATTTCAGATAAACCACAAATAATGCTATATTTGGGACAAGCTTATATTAAAAATTATTCTTGTTTATCTCAAATTCAAATTTAACTGGGTGTTCTGTACTTATATTTGCTAAATCTGGCAACTCTATCTAGGGAACAACACCTATGAGATGTGAAGAAGGAGGCTTGTGAAGGGAGAGAAGTTGAACTATGAAGCTTACAAGAGAGACTTCAGCTGACTCTATAGAGTGGCCCCTAAGGGCTCTCTGCTTTGAAGAAGGAGGGCAAAACTTTATTTCTTCACATCAGCCAACCACTGGATGCAGGTTGCCTGATGGCAGTGGTCATGATCTTGGATGAGGTAGAGTCTTGATATTTGCTTTCTCTCTGCCTGGAGCATTGTCCCACTCCCTCCAAATATCTACCCACATGGCTTGATCTCTCCCTTCCTGTCTTTATTCAAATGATACTTTCTCAGTAAAGCCTTCTTGTATGTTATTTATTTATTTTATTTTCATATTTTTATCTTATTTTTAATTTATTTTATTTTATCATTTATTATTTTTTTTTACTTATTTTTATTTTATTTATTTTAGTATTTATTTAATACTAAAACACTGTGCCTCTACTGGCAGTACTCCCTGTTCCCCCTCTCCTGCCTTGTTTTTATTAACAAATATACCACCATCGTATATACTATGTATTTTATGTATTTCTTTGTTTATGATTTGCCTCTGTCTCTAGTATGTAAGCTCATGATTGCTTATTCATGAGGAATTTTTGTCTGTTTTCTGCACTGCCATAACCCCAGGGCTTAAAACAGACCAACATATAGTAGGCCCTCATTAAATATGTGAGGAAATGCAAGACTCACAGAAAGGGAGAGGGTGAGAAGGACAGAGGATAGAAAAAGATGGGGATAGAGAGAGGAAGAAAAGAGGAAAGAATGAAAGAAGAAAAGAAGGAGAGGAGGAGAGATTGATTTTAATGATTTGGCTCATGTAACTGTAGGGGCTCACAAATCTGAAATTTATAGGGCAGGATGGCAGGATGGAAACTCATGTAAGAGCTGATGTTGTAGCCCTGAGTCCAAACAACAAAAGTTGAAAACTTAGACAGGTTTTCTATCTTGTAGGCTTGAGGAGAAATCCTTCTTCAAGAAACCTCAGTCTTGGAGCATCTGCCTAGCTCAGTTAATAGAGAATGCAATTCTTTATCTCAAGGTCATGAGTTCAAGCCTCATGTTGGGTGTGGAGCTTACTTAAAAAGAATAAGAAAAAAAAAAAGAAGAAACCTCAGTCTTTGCTCTTAAGAACTTCAGTTCATTAGATGAGGCCCACACATATTATAGAGAATAATCTGACTTAAAGTCTACTAATAATAGATACTAATCACATCTAAAAAATACCTTCACAGCAACATCTACACTGGCATTTGACCAAACAACTGGGTACCATAACCCAATCAACTGACACATAAAATTAAACATCACAGCATGACAAAGAAAAAGAAAAAAAAAACCAATTAAATAATTGAAAGATACACAATCCCTCTTCTTGAGGGGTGGTAGGAAAGACAGGTAAGAAATACAGAAGACTGGGGTAAATGCTATACTATAGAGGCAAAGAGAAAATTCTGTGGAAGGGTAGAATTTTGGGGGGGAGCCAGCTGGAAAGACATCATGAGGAAGTGAACCTTGAATCTGGCAGGATACATGGAATTTTGATAAAAGGAAGGGGCATTTCAGACTAGAGGCCTGAAAATGCTTGCCAAATGCCTAACAATGCTTGGTAAATGGCCATGAGTCTTCAGGAAGTCAATCCTTACCTTACTATAGCATGCATCTACCTGCTATACCTTCAATTCAGTGCTAATATTATGCTGTCTTAATTTCTTCATTATATTTGATTTGCAATTATAAATCTCGTTTCCCTATTCCCGAGAGCAAGCAAGGACCACATATTTTACTCATTTCTTATTCTTCATAATTCTCAGTTCACAAAAAGTACTTCAAATTGTATCTAATAAAAGTACATGCCTAAGATGGACTTGCCTGGACTTGCCCCCCAAGACCAGAAGCCTGGATATATAGCTTTTTCTATGAATATATAAGCCACCCCACATCTTTCTTTTTTTTTTTTTAATTTGACAGACAGAGATCACAAGTAGGCAAAGAGGCAGGCAGAGAAAGGAGGAGGCAGGCTCCCTGCTGAGCAGAGAGCCCAATGCAGGGCTTGATCCCAGGGTCCTGGGATCATGACCTGAGCCGAAGGCAGAGGCTTTAACCCACTGAGCCACTCAGGCACCCCACTTCACATCTTTCTAATAAATTTCTTTCTTCCTTATTTGGCCAGAGAACTAGGTAGTATAGTTTTGTCATTCAGACCATATAACGAAACACCAGTGTATACTTGGTAGTAGCTAAATGTATAAAGAGACAAAGTGTCCAAGAAGAAATAAACGATTTAATCTTAGCTTGTCAATTGATGCATAGCATACAAAATTATTCATTCATAGAGCATGGTTTTGGTTTCATATTACAGAAATGATTGCACTGTGCTAGGTCTGGGGAGATACAAGCATGAAAAATGTATAGTCTAAAAAAAAAAAAAA